>JACCGJ010017353.1:0-10058 GCA_013407085.1 Atriophallophorus winterbourni
ATGTGGTCGATATTTTTATTTTATAAGTATCTTGTTATTGACAGTCAAAATGTTACTCCAAAAAACAAGAAAGACCGACTCATTGCGAGTCGGACCAAAGGCTACATTACAAGATCCTATATTGTGTATGATAAATACGATCAAGTGCAAATATACGAATGCTCAGTGTTTAACCAACAAATTGGCTGAACTATGCGAGTTTTGTGAAAACATTTTACCCGGTTTGGTGGCAGTTATAGAGACCTAGCTGTTGCTGAGCTCTCAATTCCGAAAATATCACGACTCTGTCTCGATCCCCTAAAATCCATTGGTGGAGTTGCAGTCTACGTCTGTGAACGTTTAGCGCAGTGGAACGTCATCAATCATGTGAACCATTCCTCTCATAGTTGTGCGACTAACTGTCAGATGGCCACACCCGAGTTAAAGTAAACGGAGTGCTATCACAAGAGTTTAAAACCACCAGCGGAATCTCACAAGGATCCGTGCTAGGCCCGCTCCTCTTTCAATTATACATAAACATTTACATTATCATCTAAAATATTCCTATTCGCGGATGATATGAACAAATGTAAACCAATCAGATATGCAAGTGATTATAGTGCGAAACTGAAAATGGCTTTGGATGGCGTACGCGGTAGAGCTCTATGCTCCTCGGCTGCGAAAAGATATTTCTCTCTGTGAGGAAATCGATCACAGAGCACTTATTTTAATGATGGGTCTTCAGAACAGAACTCAAAACTTTTTATGGTCTGACGAAGCTTCTATGTTCAGAAGCGAAACTTTATCAAAAAACTTTAGTATCTAGTTTGATCGTTTAGTGGCACCATTTCTGGTCAACTAATAAGCGCCAAAAAGGCAAGTTTAACTAATGTCAAGTTTACTGTGCGAATTTTGTTGA
This sequence comes from Atriophallophorus winterbourni, assembly GCA_013407085.1. Classification (NCBI taxonomy): domain Eukaryota; kingdom Metazoa; phylum Platyhelminthes; class Trematoda; order Plagiorchiida; family Microphallidae; genus Atriophallophorus; species Atriophallophorus winterbourni. The sequence goes on from JACCGJ010017353.1 coordinate 899, forward strand.
GATTCCGTGAAGATTGTCTGTTCGACCGAGGTAGCAGGCAAATGCCACCTGTCGTTTTGAGCACCGCGGTATGGATGGTTACCCCCGAAACGGGATGTTTATTCATTTGAAAACGCGGCAAAGCATGATCTCTTCATGTGCTTGTATCGTGTTCCCATATTTGACATCTACCAAACAACGCAAACACTTATTATCGCACACTGACCAGTTTCGTGCTTTTTGCGCTCATCAAGAAATGCACGTAGTATCAGAACAGGCATGCCTTAAAACGTTGGAGGATAAAATATCAGGATACCATCGATGTTATATAATCGTTTTACAATCTTATTCGGATCAATTTTCGTCCCCGTTCGTCAAATTTAATCAAGGATCCATTTTGTTACAATTAGGAGGCATAGAGACACGTTTTAACTTAATTATTATACAATGTTACCATTTAACCAAACTTCATCCCCACTCAGAGCTTAGCTAATTACCACCCGCAAATTACCAAATACTCCCCGGGGAGGTTGTTCTCGTAACAGTTTATTTACGGGATATTTTTCCGAGCTAACAATTAATTATCCGAATATTTTCTGGCATCATATCGCCGCGATGATTCGGCGTAGAAATTTGTCGTCGGTTGAGGGAGCTGGGGTAATTAGTTGCAGGTTGAAAAAACTTCTTGTACGCACAAGTCGCATCGATGTTGAATGCAAAAAGAAATCATTGCGCATGTCTCTTCCACATTTTTCGTTTTAGACAGACGAGAAAACAGCGAATCTATATGGCAACCCATTGTTCGTATATCGGACAGAAAACATTTAATAATTATTCTGTGAATCATCGCAAAACCGAAATATTGGACAGCGCTATTATTCGAAGCGTCGTTCATGTTTACGCAGCGAAATATTAGGAAAAGGGCAAAATATTAGCACAATAATTTAGGAAAAACAAAAAAACACGGAAGAAAATTGAACGGAAATTAAACTTGAATACTGTTTCAAGATTCAAGATTCAATTATTTATGGTCACAAAAAGCACATAGCATCGCAATTACGATTGCGTAGTAAATATTCGTACAGATAATCATGTAATAATGCAACTTATTGACCAGTTGAATACATAGGATGAATGTTATCAAATCGTTATACGGCAAATAGCCTATCGGTGTAAGTGCTTTAGGAGAGATTGTTCCTCCTGAATCAGACTGTTTAGTCATTCAAAAAGCGTAGGAGCATGAAAATTAATGCGATTGTAATGTACATCCATGGTTGACATCGACTGAAGGAGTTCAATAACATACGGCAAATACATGTCCAAATTTCGAATGAATGTTTCAACACTGGGAGCGGTAACAATAGTTTTTATGAGGGCATTCCTAATGAAAGCACGAGTTGCAGATGAAATAAGCTTTTATTTGGGTAGTGAAGATTTAATAATTTTTCAGAGTTGTGAGATAGAATCATACTGCGTGAGATTGAAAATGCATTATCAACGTCATCAATGGTAACTGTTTAAATGTCATAAATCGATGATATGTTGAAAACCTAAAAAGCAGGCGAACGTTGGGATCTCTAAATCTACTGAATCTATCAAAGATTAGGGACAGGCACGTTGAAATAAGTTTCCTACACCTCGAAACCAACTTGCATTCAAGCAAGGAAAATGATTATCGCCCATTCGCAATGAGTGACCTTATCAACGAAGTCTTTATACGTGAACTTGTACTTCGATGTTTACATCGCAACTAAAGATGTTATTACAAATGGTTGCGTAAGGTATCGGATGGTGTTAAGTATCTCTCCAGCGAATGTGTGGGGATTGTGATTGTTTAAGGGGTGCTGACGCGTTGAATCTTCTTTTCTCAATGTTCAGCTTATGAAAGGAGGCAAATATTGATCTTTGGTTCAAGCCCATGCGTTTCAAGTTACCATTTTAATTTGCTATAAGGATGAATATTGAGATAGAAAAAGATATGAATATTATGAAATTGTCCTAATGATTAAGATGGAATAGCGTAATGTTTAATCAGTATTTGAGGATAATGTAGTCCTGCTGAGGATAAGGGCAAGAGGGGTTGTGTTGTTGATACAACGTACTGCGGAATACCCCATGGAGTCGTTAAACGTGTTTAAAATATCAAAGTCAATCTTCTGTACGATAAACTTCACAACATATAGATGTTGTGAATCAGCCGTATAAACGCTTTTCGCTAAATAAGAGATAAAGAATTAGGATATTCTCAAAGACACATATATATCACATTTGTATTATGATATGTTTATTAAAATTAGATTAGTTTAGGAAAACCTTATCTATTTAGGAATTTATGTATTATTTTCAGTTTCCATTTCCCCTGATTATGCACCGTTTATCAAAAATAAAATAATTTGCGTCTGTATAGTTTTGAAAATGTTATGAAGCTGAAATTATGACAACATGTTCGAATAAAGCTTTGTCTTTATTGAAAAAAAATTTGGACCATTTCTTAATTAAGTTCTACTTTAAAAGTAACGTACGATTACGAGAGCAATGAATTTTACAAAAGCACATCTTAGCAATACGTGAAATTGCATCATCTGCACATATATATCTTTATATATCTTTAATCTCTATACATAAAAAGCAGAATGATCCCTTCTGTATAAGCGAGCTCTGGGAGCTTCGCAATCAGCTGCGGCTACCGTTTTTGCGCGCATTTTAATTTCATTGAGCATATGAAGAAGTAGTAGTAGAAAAAGAAAAGAAGAGGGAAGAAGAAGAAGAAGAAGAGGAGGAGGAGGAGGAGGATGGAGAAGGAGAAGAAGAATAGGAAATAGAAGAAGAAAAAGAGGGAGAAGAAGAAGAAGAGAAAGAAGAATAAGAGGTAGAAGTAGAAGAGGAAGAGGAAGAAGAAGAAGAGTAAATAAAACAAGAAAAGGAAGAGGAAGATGGAGATGGAGAAGAAAAAGAGGAGGAAAAAGAAGAAGAAGAAGAGGAAGAAGAAGAAGAAGAGGAAGAAGGAGAAGGAGAAGAAGGAGTATCAAATGCTACTTTGGTACATACCATCGCGATAATCCATAGATGAACTGAACACATCTTAATTTCGATTGATCATTCGGTAACCGTATAACAGATTATTGAAAATGAAACTTTTCGATATAAACTTTTGCATTCAATAGCTGAGAAGCATAGGTTCTGAAGGAATGTGACGATGTTAAATCGAGAGATTCTGTTTTTAATATCTTATTTTTGGCTTCAATGTTATTTGAACGGTCAACAATTACTGTGAAGACAACTAAAACGTCCGAGCGAAAGATGAAAAAATATGAAAAAGCCCATTTGCATGTATTTCCACTACACACACTTCACGACCGGGTTGGTGCTGTTTGCACTCATCAGGTAGGGACAGTATGATCAGGATCCGCATGCGCTTGAAACAGGGAGTGTGAACCCTATCTACATGAGTGAGTGTGAAGGAATTGAACGGGTTGGTTGTACCAACTTTATCCAACTGTGGCATACAAAGACAACTTGTTTACCATTCCTCCACTGTTTCAAGCGAATGCAGATCCTGATCATTCTGTCCCTACCTGATGAGTGCAAACAGCATGAAACTGGTCGTGGGGTGTGTGTGTGTGTGATGGAATTGCATGCTAATGTGCTTTTTGGTTAATGATCATGGGTATAAACTCAATCTAAATGAGTTTTGACTCATGTGGTTGAATAAGTTCGTCGTACCAACCTTATCCGTTGAAAATAACACAAGCTTCAGTGTTTCCTAAAGCTGGTCTACAAAGCATGTTCACCCTGCAACATCATCATCCCCAAAACCTGTCAGATCGTGTGTACAAAATGGCAAATGGTCGTATTCCAAAATCGCTACTCCATGATGAGTTGAAATCGGGATGTCAACCATAGAAGAGACCGCACTTGCGGTACAAAAAACAATCGCCAAAGCGATATGATAGCTCATGAAATTATCCCTACGATTAGGGTAGAACGTGATGTTGGCCTCTCACTTTCAAGTCCGTGGGTGAAGGTTGTGAATAGCAAAAACCAGTATCGACTGGTGATCATAGATCACGTTACCAAGGATAATGAATGTCTAACTTCGCCCTACTATGGAGTATGCGGTAGAGGTCTGGGCTCCTTGGCTGCGAAAGGATATTGCTCTCTTCAATAAAATCTATCATAGAGCAACAACGTTAGTGATGGGTCTTCGCAATGTTCCGTACACCGAAAGATTGCGACGTCTGGGTCTATGTGACTTTACCCAAAGGAGGATTCGACGCGTTATTATTCTGACTTATAGAATTGTGTCTACCGAAGGACATCCACTAAAACACTTGCTTGATGTGTGTGATGGGAAAGTGACACGCGGACATACCTTATCCCGTATTGACTCTCGGCGCCATTTTTTCGCCGTACGTGCTATATTTCTTTGGAATTCCCTACCCCAACATGTGGTGGACTCTCATTGCCTGGCGGCGTTTAAAGTGAAATCGGACTTACATATGCAAAAGAATAACATTCATGAGCCTTACATTTGATATTCTCTATTGCTTTTATACTATTGTATTTTTTCATGTTTTATTAATACCCTCATCCTGTGGTGTTGTAAAGTATTAACTTTTTTAACCATAAAAAAAGAAAGAAAGAAAGAAGTACGCCTTCTTTGTGCAACTAATATCGATCGACCGAGCATTGCTTAATCCTGAGAGCTCTGTGGGAGAGATTGCCACTCCCGATTCGGACTGTTTTGGAATTTAAAACGTTGGAGAGCATGAAACTTATATTCGTTCGTGATGTGCATCTCAAGTAGACATCGACCGAAGGAGGCCAACAACAGCTATTCACAATTTAAATTGCCACTGTGCCCCACGTTTAAGTTTTGCCCTCATACACATTTCTCATTGATAGTTTTTCATTTATAACATATGCTTGAATAAAATTACACCCTGAATCGCCTGATCTGATAGTTAAAAATGCGAGTTCGTGGAGTTAAATTAGCAATTTTTATTGTGAAAATAATATTGAATAAATAATAGAATTCGCTGAGACTACCGAAAATTATCGAAAGTTCTGTGGCGAACATTTTACATTTTTAACCATGCAGATTTGCTGTGGACCCGCATTACAATGAAAGCGTCGTTTCATTGTATTTAGAACGAATAATTAATTTTTACCGATTAATCAATTAATAAGATTCTGATGGATGAATTTATGTGCCCACAACGTGCTTACCCGCTGTGGTATTATATATAAACCAAAACGAATCGCCGTTCATCATTGATAGTCCATTCAGCGGTTTGCTGATTATAAATTACGCGCGAATAAACTAAATGTTTGTTTGCCGAATGAATAAGGTAATCCATTTCAACAGATTAATTAAAAATAGACAACCATAATTCATATTAAATGTTTGTAGGAAGCATAAGTTTGCCGTAAAATATTTTCGGGGTCAAGGAAAAGCTAGCAACTAAGTATATTTCCATGAAGCCCATTACTTACTTCCACCTTCGGTCCCGTCTGGGGCATATGCCAACAACCGGCATTTTCCATGCATCACGTTTCTGGGGGGAGTTCGTTGAACACCATGGATGATGGAAAATGCATGCGAATGAGGAAATGTTTGTTACATTTCAATGGTTTAACCCCATCCATTTGTAGACACATTTTATTGAACGGTTTAGTCGTGCCGGATTTTATCAACAATGGTTTAAAATCCCACAACGTGTTTACCATTTCGCCATTGTTTCAACGGATGCGGATCTTGATCTTGACTTGACTTACTTGACTTAATCCCTTGAGTTCCTGGAGGAACAAAGGGCCTCGGCAACTTGTCTCCATTTTGGTCTGTCCACAGCAGCCAGTTTGATGTCGTTCCAGTTAAGTCCACACTTGCGGATTTCCTCTTCACATGAGCGCTTCCAAAATAGCCTTGGGCGTCCGGCCCGTCTCTTCCCGATCGGGTTCCATACCAGAGCATGGCGCGTGATGTCATCATAACGTTTCCGCAAGGTGTGCCCAACCCATCTCCAGTTTCTTCTACTGATCTGCTGGGCGATCGGGTCCTCAGCAGCAATCTCCCACAGGTCTTGATTCCTTATCTTTTCTGGCCATTTTACCCCAATAATTCTACGAAGGCAATTATTGTGGAATGATTGCAAGCGGCCAGAAAACTTTGCTGTCACTCGCCAGGTTTCCGATACATGGAGTATCACGGATTTGACGTTGCTTCTGAATATCCGGAGTTTCGTGCGTTTTGATAGAACCTTCGACTCCCAAATGGGTTTCAAAGCTATGAACGCGTATCTTGCTTTGCCGATTCTGGCGACTATGTCTTCGTCCGTGCCACCACTTATTGAAACAATGCTGCCGAGGTAGACGAATTGCGTGACGTCTTTGACTGCTTTACCATTGATGGTGATTGATGGGTGCTCATCAGTTAGCACACGGAGGACTTCTGTTTTTTCGGTATTCACGCGTAGTCCTGCATATGAAGCAAAGTGTGCTAGTCTATCGGTCTTTCTCTGAAGACGTTGGTGGTCACATGATATCAAGCAGACATCATCAGCGTATTCCAGATCCTCCAAATGCTCGGATTCCTTCCAATCGATACCATTCCTCTCACCTTTTACTGTCTGTTTCATTATCCAGTCTATTACCAACAGAAAAATCATTGGAGACAACAGACATCCCTGGCGGACGCCAGTCTCAACTGCAAATGGATCGGTAAGTCTTCCGTTGTGAATTACCTGACAGGAGGCACCTTCATACAGCTGCTTTATGAGGTCCATGTACAGCGGTGGGACTTCATAGTGTGGCAAAAGCTTCCATATGAATTCGCGGTCCACACGGTCGAACTCCTTCTCAAAATCTATGAAGTTGAAGCAAAGAGGCGATTGCCATTCAATGCTTTGTTCAATTACTATGCGGAGGGTGGCAATTTGGTCGATACCAGACTTTTTTTTTCTGAATCCCGATTGCTCTGGCCGTAACACTTGATCGATAGCGTCGCGCAAAATCTTGATCTTACTATTTTTAACTGCTTCATGCATGAAACCAGTTGTGGGGTGTGCGTTTGACGGAAATGCATACAAATACAGAATTTTATGTTGTATTCCACTGGATTACCGCAATCCACAAGTGTGTAAGCACATGTGATGGACCATTTTGGTTTTGCTAGCCTTGCCCACTTGATACTCTAAATTTCGGAACGTATTCACCATTTCTAAGGTGAGTTGCAATTAGGAAGTCGACCATTGGGCAGACCGCACTTGCGGTACACAGACGTTTGCAAAAGAGATATGAAAGCTCTTGGCATTGACCCCGCAAGCTGGGAAGAACTTGCTCTTGACCGCTCACTTTAGAGGCATTGTGTAAAGCGTCGACTGCAAGCCGGCGAGGTGCAAATACAGCTCCTGGCTGCTGAACGCAGATCACGCCGCCGGCGTGCAACTGATGCAATACAACCGAGTTCTGAATATCGTTGCAAGCGCTGCGTGAGAGATTTTTCCTCCCGAATCGGACTGTTTAGTTATTCGAAAAGCTGTGGAATCTGAAAATTCATGCGATTGTGATGTATATCCATGGTCGACATCGATCGAAGGAGGCCAACAACAATATTAACCGTTTCTCCACTGTTTCAAGACATGTGGCTTCTGATCAAACAGTGCCAACCTTGTGACTTCATCCAGATCAAATCTGGTCGTGTGGTATGCGATAGAAATGCAGGTATTACGGATTTTTCGTTCAATTCCATCAGCTTAACCACATTCAAATCTGAGTATGGGCATCAGCATTCCAGCCTTATTTACCAAAGGTTTACATTTTCACGGCCACCATTGCAAGACACGCTGATTCCGAGCACACAATCCTTACTTGATGACTGCAAACATGACGACTCCATTTTGGAAATCTACGTGTGTTGGAAATGCACGCAAATACAGAGATTTTTGTTACATTGCATCCGCCTACCCCAATCCACATATGTGTGAGCGAATGTGATTGAACAGGTTGGTCTTGCAATCTCTTTGAAACAGTGGTTTACAAGTTCACACCCGTACAATTTCAAGTCATACAGATTCTGATCATGCTGTCAATACCCAATGAGTGCAAACAGTACGAAGCCGGTGTTAGGGTGTGTCATTATAATCTACATGCGATTCTTGCTAAGACAAAGTTACTTTTATTTCACTGTAAATATTTACCAATAAATAATTTATCAATAAATAAATTTCTGTATGATTAATTTTAATTGAAATTGAACACCATGTTTGCCTACTCTGAAAATATATATCAACAAAATCACATAGACTATCGATATTTGTAATCCGTTCACACGAATTAAACTAACCCTTATCCGTCTAATGGATCAGTTAAACTATCCCAGCCGATATATTATGCTCATTAAATGATCGCGAGAGGAATTCTTTATACGGGAAAACGTTTCACTCCATTGGCCAGATTAATTAGTTGTTTTTTCAGGAGATGTATGGATGATTAATGTTTGCGAATACTTGGAAAAAGATTGCACCCAGAAATTCTTTTTTGACCGATTAGTTGAAAGTGATTGCTAACGGGTATATCAACCTTCGCTGGGAATAATCGATACAAGATGATATGATTCATGCGTTGGTGTTGTTGGTATCGTTTTCATAATACGCGCAAATTGGTAGAAAATATTTAATCTGTATTATAAACAAAGCTTGTGTGGCAAAGTTATTTCACGCGAATGAAACTTTTGAATGAAATTTTCTTAAAAACTAAGTTCAAAATTATTTACAGATTTGGACAAACCTGTTCACTAAAAGTGCCAAACACTATTAAATATATATTTCTAGCTCATGTGTTCTCGTTTAGATCTTATCTATGTGAATTGCATTAGGAAATCGATCATCTGAGAGATCGGCACTGCGTAACCAAAGACGTTTGCAAAAAGAGATATGCAAACTCTTGGCATTGCCGCCGCAAGCATGGGAAGAACTTGCTCTTGACGCTTCACGTTGAGGCATGTGGAAAGCGTCTTCTGCAAGCTGGGAGAGGAGCAGAACAGCTTCTTGGCTGCTGAACCATAGATACGCCGTTGCGTGGCACTGATAAATACACAGAGTCTGCGATCGTGCAAGTCGCTGCGGGAGAGATTGTTCCTCCCGAATCGGACTGTTTAGTCATTTAAAAAGCTGTAGAACAT
>JACCGJ010017356.1:0-74390 GCA_013407085.1 Atriophallophorus winterbourni
CGATGGCGGTCAAGCTATCCCCGCGTGGCGAGGGCTTGAATTGTACCAATTGGCACGAAATAGACTGACAAATAAGATTGAGTTGACAACTGGGACAGAAATGTTGATGATTATCGTCGTGATTGTTGTGTTGTCTTTATAAGATAAGCATGAGCTTCGTTATTTGTGTAATGAACGCCTTGTGTGTGATTCAATAGATAAACTCGATTTGCGTTGAACGGGTTGATCTAAAGGATAAATCGTGCGTGCGTGCAACCCTGAGGAATGCGCTAAATGTAAGACCGAAATGTGATAAATGACCAGGTGTGCGCCAGCTGCCATTCGTTGACCTGAAATGACCTGACGGAATCCATTTCCGGCTTTTCTCTAACCCCGACCAGCTACAATATTTTAGGCTTCTACAACTAGTCTTAACATTGACAATTTTGAAGTATTATGATGATGATACTAACCAGTTCGGCGTATCGATTGGCTAAAATAAACGTTCTATACAGGATTAAGGTTAAATTAAAAATTGTGGTGTCTATCTAAAATAGTGATTTTAATGCTACTCTTGTATCAAAGACAATCGTGATATCATTTATTTGCAAAAATATGGATACGATCTTTACAACCAGAGTTGTGTAAAATTAGATTGTTTATTCAAACCTGAGTCCTCATCATACTCAAGTGTATGAACGGCACTAAAATTTTTAACTGACTAACGTTCTGCGTAAATATTTAACAATCAATTTCACCGTTTTGCGGTAATTTAAACACCAAATAATCTGCTATACTGTTCTAGCGCTAACAAAAAAGCTCAATGTTTGTTATATGTCTGCATAAATGCCTTATATTATCACGATTTTGACTATATCTACTTAAAATAACTGCACGAATAAAAAGTACGTTTATATCTAAAGTATTTCACGAAAATCTCTTGAAATTAGTGTGGGATGAAATAACGGCGATAAACTCAGCTGAATCATATTTTTATTACTAGGTGTTATAACATGTTTAACTGCATTTGTGAAGGATAAAGCCACTCAGAAAAGCGTCAATTAGAAGTTCTGAAGAACCTAACGAGCTAACTGTGTATTTGATTGAATTTTCACCTCTCAAAATTAACTTGAATCAATTAGTCATTTCATTGCATCATTTAAATTTTTCAGCCCAATCATCTTATAGCCATGATTAAAAACAAGTGAAAGAGAAGGATATGATAAAATATTCGCCTTTAATCATGAGGAAATGTTATAATCGCACTTGTGGTTAAAGACTAGCTACATAATCTTAGTGGTTTAACAAAGTTGTGAAATATAAGTAGCACAACGTTCTGTTCATTTGTGCAAAGTAAATCAACGAAACGTAATCGCATCGTATTACAAATACACTTTTCAAGATGACCCCAATAATGTAAATACTTTTTAGCGTGCAACGAGTATGTGGTGAAAATGGGTTCAGTATACGTATATACCATTTAGCGTAGTATTTCTACGGATGCAGAAATTAGAAAATGTATCAAATCCAATAAACGTTTCAAAAGTGCTTGTTGTGTTGCCATAAAATTTTCCTAATGAAGGTAATCAAGTCGTGAACATTACATCAAATTGTATTTTGTTAGAAAATATTTTTTTGATAGACGCATAACATTATTTTATACTTTTTCATATATTCTTGAGAATTTCATACATTAAAAAACTCGTGAAATTCTAACGTAGGTCACCATTTTTAATGCAGAATAGAAAATAATTTTCAGTGCAAATTTTAAATTTACTTTCGTGTTTGCATCAAGAGACTGTTTTCAGAACTGCCTCCACTATCCTCGTGGATACGGTGTACTTTGCACCAGGTTGTTTAAACATTCATTTACTTAAAATCACTGTAGTTTTATTTGCACTTGTTCAAATGCATTTAACCATAAATAGCTAGTTTCAGCTCACAAAATATCATTAGTCATGAATGTAGCTTTTATTCAGTGTCTGCTTTTGTTCCATATTAGCATGAATTTAGAAGTTCACAGTTTTTTTTACTTGACTAATAGTCAGATCACATTACTTGCAATATAACACTAATGATATGGTCAACTAAATTTTGAGTAAAGTGAATAACACTTCTCTTCATGTATCGGAAGAATCCACTACTTAAACTTTATTAAAAAATCTCATAGTATTTCGAATTGCCCAGCTTGTCTGAGTACATAATTCATGATTATCTAAAAACAGCAAGCACTTTAGTGGATTATCGTAGATAGATTATAAACAAACACCTAAAACAAAAAGAGCGTTGGAACCCGGACTGACATGAGACCAAAGAACACCGATATACGTTCAAGATAGTCTATGTTAACAGAAGCTTGTTTTCTCTGTCCAAACAGAATAGCACATATCCATTACAGTAAAAAACCATTGATTTTTGAAACCTTCAGTGTTGAAATTGAGTGTTATCGGGAACGCAACAAAATTATAATCACAGCAAGCTAACCGTCAATATCAATTAACTTATACTAGTTCTTACGCGGTGTTGACAGTTTACGGACACGAGATATATGTTTAGTAAACACATGTGGTCCAGCGTTCGAACTTTCGAATTTTATAATGAAACTATCCAGCTTATTTGTAATTATTCGTTCCATACTTTTCTGTATATAATGCTAGCGTAATGTAGATTAAGTAAGCATGTAACTGAAATCTTATTTCATAACATGGTGGGATGATACCTTGTTGCAGTATTGTGGCAAGTGAGTGAAATCCATAAGATGTTAGAACATATGGATTATGTACACATTTATTATCGATTCTAGTTCTCATAACAAACGCGGGTTAACATCATATGAGCTAATATAGCATTTTAAATCAAGCTCCACTGCACGATGATGCACTGCGTTGAGATGAATAACTATGCTATACAAAGTTTTCTTCCGGCTAGATCAACTGGTTTTTGACTATGATATTTTATTCAATATATGACGAATAGCTTGAGCTCTATGTCATTCCAAATAATTAAAATTCATTCATGGTTTTTCATATTGTTGAACGGTGATTTAGTTTCAGGTTTTCAAGTATGTGAGTTTGATATTGCAATAATCATGCCCTCAAATTCTTTGATAATAGCTACCTCAATTCAATATACTTTCTTATGATTTCGGCATTACAAGGGTCAACAACCTGCCTATACTCAAGATAGGCTTCTTAATTTCCGTTCCTACACACTATTCTACCTTCCCAGCAAACCTCTAAAATAATTATATACCCAGAGCTGAGCACTAATCAATAAAAACAAGCTTTAGCGAATCTCTAATTTTCGTGTTTTCAGACGAAAGTGTTACCCACATCATTTCTGAAAGTATGGTAAGTGAATTGCTCTGATATGAATAATTTGCAATAGAAATTTGATGTTGTTTTCGAACTCTCCAAAAAATTAAACTATGATTCGTTCATTGAAATTCAATTTCAAGTTCAAGTTTAAGTAGCTCGGGGCTAAAGTTAGCTAAATGCCAATCACGCTCCAAGATTACCTTTGACGGAATGCGGTTGCGCACCCCGGCACTTCGATATTAAGCATGCACTTCGTATGGCTCACACCCTCTTTATTCTAAATATCTAGAAATTTAGATAGGAATCCTTTTCAACTGCACGGTGAGAAATCATCGATTTAGTGAATAATACAATAATATGCGTAACCAATACAAATGTATGTTTTTTAGTATTTTATTAGACAATATTTAGAAATGCTTTATGCCAGTAAGTTTTTAATGCCCTATTGGAGCTTACCACGTTAGAAAGATTTAATATACTATCTGAGTGCTTATTACAGTTTTTGACCACACGTTTGCATGAAAACTGCTCACTTACCAGCAGCCTGGTTCTAGTTTTATGAAGATTCATTGAATCACACCCTGTAGCTGATTTAGTGGTAAGCTTCAGTAATTCAGTAATTTCATCTCTTGTGAAGCAATTTATAATCTAAGAGGCTTTTTATTGGTCGCCTTGCAGCCGCCGTATCTGTAGTGAGAACAGATCGTGGTCCTTGAGTCTTGCTTCATAGGTTTTACATGTTGATCCTCAAACATCCTAGTCGCAAGAAACTAGAAACTTTCTAGACACCATATATTATTCTAAAGTACGGTGTCGAAGATTAAACGCAGTATTTTAAGTCAGGTCACAATACTACCTTGTAGAGGGGAATGATCATAGAAGGTTTTATGTTCGCAGTCCGAACAAATGCATGCGAGCCTTGTGTGCAACTTCGGCACACATAGTAGACCGTTTGAACCTTCTGTAATAGTAATGTCTGGATCTCCTATAATATCTGAGATGCAGCTGTCTGGATAATTTCTTCACCGAATAATATTTGTGTCGTCGCAAATCAGTCGTCAGAGCACCGCTATTCACATATGCGCGTTTTCACTTAAAAAACACTCATCAATTTTTGAGAAATAAATTCAAAAATCATAGTGGAATATTGTTTCATGTATTCGAAAACTAACTCTTCGAAGTAGGAAAAACTCTAATATAAAAGTATAAAAAATTACTAATTCAACATAAATATAATTAAAAAAAACTAATAAATAGGCATTAAATAATTTGAAAAGCATGGTGGTTTTCACTTCAAATACCCGTTCAACAAATTTCGAAATCTGTGCTTTGTGGCAACTGAGCATGTCCTATTAATATAGATCAGCGATGGAGAGTGGAAACCGCCTATTAAATTTAATTTAATACGTGTTTATGTGACCTCATTATTCAATCAGCTCAGTTCATTAAAACGTGTACAATTCAGTTATGACTAGCAGTTCATTATACTTGTACACAATCACTAGTCATGTTGCACGATAAAGCATTCAAAACTTTAATACTGTACGACCACCGAAAATGTTCTCGAAGATCTGAATGGTCGATTGCCACAGTTATCCCTTAGATTCAAGATTAAAACATTTATGGTAATAAAACGTATAGCTTTACAAAACCATCGAAAGTTTATATGAATACAAAAATAACTTATAGCAAGATCGAAAGCTTTTGTATTTACAAAAATTGTCATGAAATGTCTCTGTTTGATGGAAAAATATTCGTTGGAATAAATATCGTTTGAAGAAGTTTAATTAAGTTATATAGGCAGGTTGTAAAGTGTAATTACTACTCATAATTATATTTAGTTTATTCCTGAAACTTTTTTGACCAGATGCTTGAAAAACGTCTGGCGGTCAGGAACAAACGCTCATCGAATAAAACAACCGCCAAATGTTCCGGTGTGTGTGCGGTATATCCAATGCCAATTCAATTAATGCTATTGGCAGGGTTCAGTAAATCTGAAATATTTACTTTACCGAACTTTTATATCAACTTAGAAAGATGGAAATCCTGAGAAAAGTTTTCTTGTGAAAAGTTTTGAGGAGTTTATAAGGTGGATTTATATCATTTTTGGGTCTTTTCCCTGCCTTGTTAGGGGTCTTCGGCTTCTCAGTAGACGCAACTTTCTTTGGCTTCGCGGCAGTTTCAAGCTTGCGGGTGCCTTAGCCTTTGCTGGTTTCGTTTAGGCCTAAGTTTTAGGTGTAGTTGCTTTCTTCGGCTTAGCATTCTTATTCTTCTTTAAAGCCTTCGGTTTTGTTTCAAACATTTTCTCGTCAGCAAACTTGAAACTACCTGAAGAACCTTTGCCTTTGTTGCCAAACACGAGGTAGAGCACATTTGTCGATGGCGTAGACAATAGATCGACGAATCTGCGTACCCAACTTCTCAACATCGACATTGTAGATGGCAGCGATGTATTTCTTGATGGGAGAAGGAAAGTACACTTCCTATCCTTGGGAAACAAGATTGCAGCTTTAATCATATAAACCACCAGAGTGTGTTTGCGCGGAGCCTCACGATTGCTGGTCTTAGGTTTCTTTTCAACGGGTTGTACTGATACAGCCATGTAGGTATACAATATTCGTTGACGCAAACAGAGACGAGAACTAACGGTTTCGTAATATTGAATCACAATTATTTTTCGTTTAACGGAATCGCGTGATTGGTTTATTGATCTTTTTCTTCGATCAATTTCGACCAAGAATTTATATTATGAGCGCATATTGGTTTCATGCTCCACAACTCCAATTATTCGGGAGAAACAATCTCTCCAGCATCGGTCATAGCAATAAGCATTAATCGGCGCACGACGTCAGTTGCACGTTGATGACGTGATCCACCATTAGGAACCAAGAACAGTTTCTCTTCTCCTCTTCGTGTTGCGGACGTTAATTTAACAAATGCAACCAAATTAATCAGTCAAGATCAAGTACTTCATAACTCGTGTCGTAAAACTGTTGAGCTTTCAAATCTATTTTGTTAACGTCTATATAACACAAGTACTGTCGGTCCAAATTTTGACTACGTGATTTCAAATAACTAAAAAAACATCTTTCCCTATTCTGTACACATGATCCAGGTAGCGTATGTGGTGTTGCTGTAGTATGCTAAATATGCTCTGTAGATCAGCATCAAAAGCACTCCAGAATTCGTTGCTTCGTCTATCCATGATATGATTATGATACATCGAATGCTTCTGAAACGTAATGCATTTAGCTATCGTTTGCGTCCTGCGTGGTTGGTTTAATTTTCATTGACTTAAAGTAAAGCGTTTTGTCTACATAGTCAACTTGCTGTTACTCCGAATACGAAAGTTTAATGGAGACAAAATAGCAGCTGCTTTGCCCATTCGCTTATCAATCTCAAAGTTTTGAAAGTGGTTATGATTGTTGAATGAAGAAATGTGAAATTATGTATTGTGCTTTTACAACAGACACAAGAGCTCTGCGAAAACATACTTCTGTGCTCCTGAATTTTTGAATCTACTTCACGCCCATCTCGTCCTATCTGGATAAATAACACCTTTTTGAATTCCTCTTATCACAAGCATTGTGGACAAATTATTTTCAAAGGCAAAACAAATTTAGAAAAAATCCTTTTACATTTGAACTTAAACTAGACGTTAGCATGGATATTTCAACAGTGAATATTGGGTTAACCTTGTCTCTATTCCCAAGTCGCTTTAAACCTTGGATCGGAAAATCGGATCCAATCTCAAGGATTTACACCTTTGCTGTGGCGAGATTATTCACTCATTCAAATCCGGCAACTTTTAATCCGCTCAGCGACTCATACGAGCCGCATATCCATTTACAACACAGATCGATCGATTATCTTTTCACCGTGGCGTCATGACATTACAAGCAAAGCCCAGCGATGGCTGTTACGTGTGTCAAAATTGCCGAAGGCGGTAAGTTACAAAGACAGACACGCTAGCTGCTTCATTTGTTACGATGAAGTTTGTATGAATTGTGACGTTACCCAGACTGCTGATGCTATTGTAATGATTAAAAAAGAAGAAATGCCAGTAGTAATCTATATCTGTCATTCATACAGAATTGAACTTAGAAATTGTACAAAGACGAATATGAGCTCACACACTGAGACTGATATGGAAATATTTAATTTAGAGAATAGCACACAGAGAATTGAATGTTTATTAAATGACTTAATAATTAGAAAACTGAATCCTAGACTTGAACCTAAAGTTCGTGTTCAAATTCCGTATCATCAAATTTACGTTAATCCGCTGCTTGCTTACTTACTTCATATAATTCTAAGCCATCAATTGGATCAAGTTCAAGATTTCGTTTGTAGGTTAAAAAGGACATCTAAAGAAAAGCGATTTTTAATCGAGTTAGAGCAATTTTCGACGAAAATATTTGAAATCTTGTTTAGATTAACACCGTAAAATATAATGCAACATACTGTAAGAGATTTGCTTTTACCGTATGTGATTTTCTTAAATGGGGGGGTAAGTGTGCATTTACAGTTCAGCGTGCAAAAAATGCATATTTGCCCTAACAAAACATGGAGTTAAACTTGCTGTATTACTAATAAACTACAAGAAACTCCAAGCATTATTTCCGCACTAGTGAATGACATCAGAAACCCGTGCTCGATATTCAGCGTGTCATACTTTAGTATATTTACATGATGTATTCAGCTTTATATATCTTTTTTGCGTCATTAGTTATGGGGTGACTTGATTAAAATATATAAATTTTAGAATAAATAAATTCTCCTTCCTAAACCCCGGACTACACAACCAACGTCATTCGTTCGAACTCAATACAGAGCGATGTTGGCAATACTTCAAAAAATGCTTCATACGCCTTATTGCATCAATGTTTAGGACAAATTCAGGAAGCGTATTTGGCCAGCAAATTTCCCGAGAATGACAAGCAACCGAGCCTCCAATCAAGTAAAGTTTTTCGGAATAAAATTATTGGTCACTACACATGTGAAAGATGAATAATTGTTGTTGCACTTTAATCCTCACACGTAGTGGATAAGTGCAAATAATATAACAAATTTTTTACAGTTAATCGTACAAGGTAACGAACATACGGTGAGTGAAAATTTAATGTAACAAGTTATTATCCACAAGCACAAATTTCTAACACGAAAATAGATGCGTCACGCTTCAACTCTCGTTTAGCGATGGCCAATTTGTCTGGTGCTAACCGTCTTGGTCTGCTGAAGACTGGGGCACCGCGTGTTTCGATATGGTGTCTAACGTCGTGCTTAATCGCATTATTCGGTGTGTTTAGGCGGAATACTTCTGAGAACTCAGACAATAAGCTGCTATATTGTTCTGGAATATTCGGTGGTGATACGCGAATAAACTGTATAGCAGAACGGCATGGTATTTCCAGCGTTTTCAACTGTGTCAGGTTGTCGATAAGTGTACGGTACTTCAAATCGACGGACAAGTTGAAGTGTGCAAGGAAATCTGCACCTAATATGGCGCTTCGTACGTCTGCAACGGTGAAGATTTAACGAAAGTCACGTCTGAGGCCTAGGTTTGAAGTTAGTTAACGTTGGCTGAACTTTGTGATCTGCGTACCGTTTTTCGCCTGTAAAGTCAATAAGGTTTTGTTCTTGCGTTCCTGTGATGTGGGCGGGGTTACACTTATCTCATCACCCGTATCAATGAGAAAACGCAATTTATTCGAGCAATCAGTGACATAAAATAGGCGACTAATGTTTTTGCCAGGTGAAGTCATCGCCGTTACTGTCTGGCGTTAAACATTCCCTGTGGTTTGTGAGGTTTTACAGAATGGCAAGCACTTTCTAGCCTTTGAGTCGAATTGGCGGTGATAATGACATAGACTGTGCTCGCGTTTGTAGCTCTCTCGGGATGAACTTCTGTTTGAAGTGAGCGTTCGGCTGCGGCTAAGTCTTGATGGTCGATCGTTGAACATCTTTATTAGGGTTGAAATCTGTGAGGTCAATTCAGCGACTTGTTGCTTAAGCTGTTGTACTTCAGTCTCCACCACGAGCTTCAAAGTGAATTCTTGTAGGGTAGATGGTGACTTGGTTCTGTACACTGAATGAACTTAGTCTGCGGTGTCTGCTAGCTTTTGTAGAGGTATATCTTTCTCAAGAACCGAAAGAGATTTTCCTAAATCTACAGGTAAGTATTGAAACCATAGTTAACGTAAAACCAACTCATTCAGGTGGATCATATGTCGTAAGAGCTGAGAAGGGGTTTTGTCACCAATCTTTACTCCTGCTAACAATGTAGGCAAATTTTGCTCATCTGATGCGTTTGTTCTGTTGATCAACGCATTTTTAAGTGTGGTATACGGGCCGGTTTTGGTTTATCGTAAATAATATCGGCGACCTCTGTAGCAGCCTCGGTGGGTAAGTGTGCAACGACACAGTTGTACTCCTGTTGAGTGATGCGTCTAAATTCGAAAATTGCTCCAGCTTGAGCGAACCATAGACGAGGATTGTGCGTACCGAAACGTGGAAGTGTAAAATTGAAAATCTTAGAGCGGTGGGAGGTGTCGCTGAAGTTATTAGAAGTCATTGCAAAGAACTAAAGACTGAAAATATCAAAATATGGGTAGACTGTGCGAAAAAAAATCAGGCTAACCAAAAATATGTAATGAACCAGTTAGGCTAGTATAAAAAACTCGCTGTACAAAAATACGCAATCTGACTCACGATCAGTTCTTTCGATCCACGTACATATGATCCGCAATCCTCTTTTGGTAATTCCTTGTTATTCTTGTGATGACTTCAATATTTCTACTCGAAATATTACGTTCCCGAGAAGGAATTCCCAAAAACCCAGATCTACCAAGAATGCGGGTAACGCGAACAACAGAAGTGTATTGTGATTGAGTGATAAGTTGATTATGTAAAAATCGTATTCAACAGATGAATTGTGTTCACTGAGTTATCGAAAACAAACCGGTGAAATGTAAGCGATAACGTTAACAGGAAATCGATAAATTGTAGCGAACTGCATTCACTTTGTACCATTTTGTACATACAATTTTTGGCCTTGCATGATTATTCCTTTTTCGGCCATGTACACTTCATTTGTACCAATGCTTGTACAATACACTTTTTGGCGGTTAATACAATTTGGAACACAGACTTTGTCTTTTTCCACGATTGCGGAGTTTGCGTGGGTCGCCGCGTGCCGGAACTGTGATTAATGGATCCTCCAACATTTTAGCGCTTTCTACACCTTGGATTCCATCACCTCTTGGACTTTTCCTGTGTGGATTATTTTGCTATCGTTGGACTTCTCTGGATCTTTATTTGGACATTTGCTCCTTTGGTCTTTTAGTGAGTTCTTTCCATTTTTGCCATTTTGTGTGTAGTGCTAGACCATATATTTCTGGTCCACTACATAATTGGTGAGCCCGACTACCACATAATTGGTGAGCCCGACTACCACATAATTGGTGAGCCTCGACAAACTGCAATTTTTTTCATTTACGATATCTTCGTATTTGTCAATTTTTGGCTTATTTTTTCGGAATACTCACTTAACACCCAACCATGAGCGAGTCCTCTATAAATAAAGATCCCTCAATCACAGCATATTCCGTGCACAAAAACCAGCTTTCGTGGGGTTAAACTGACAACTCCATCAAGCTTCATTACTCCGCAATCACAACCGCCTACCTTCCCCCATGTTCATCCTAATCCTTCGGGCTTTCTACCCCTGTTCAAACTGGAACTGGTAGACATGTGCATTGGCCCAAACGTCTTGCTGACTACATGGCCACATGAACATTTCGAGCGTATGTTATTCTTACTTCAAGCATAACTAACGCTCTGGTGGGGGAGTATTGTAGCGAACTGCATTCACTTTGTACCATTTTGTACATACAATTTTTGGCCTTGCATGATTATTCCTTTTTCGGCCATGTACACTTCATTTGTACCAATGCTTGTACAATACACTTTTTGGCGGTTATTACAATTTGGAACACAGACTTTGTCTTTTTCCACGATTGCGGAGTTTGCGTGGGTCGCCGCGTGCCGGAACTGTGATTAATGGATCCTCCAACATTTTAGGGCTTCCTACACCTTGGATTCCATCACCTCTTGGACTTTTCCTGTGTGGATTATTTTGCTATCGTTGGACTTCTCTGGATCTTTATTTGGACATTTGCTCCTTTGGTTTTTTAGTGAGTTCTTTCCATTTTTGCCATTTTGTGTGTAGTGCTAGACTTATGTTTTTAGTTCACTACAAAATCAATAGTACTATCGATCATCTGAGCGAAAGGATATTGTCAAAACAAATTGAGCTCAAAATATCAAAAACTGTACAATAGTTTTCTTTACCAGAAAAACTGTTAAGTAAAATTAGATTTGTACAATCTCGACAAACTCAATTCGAGAAGCTGAAAAATGCGGTGGCACTTCAATTTGAACGTTAACCATCATGATTACAAATGATCACACAACACGATGCTCTCATACTATGTAGAACCATGAAACGCGAGGAATAGTATATTCTCTGTGGTACTAATCATAAAAAATAAAAATGGTAATTGAAAATACAATGAAAAATAAAATTGAATTTACAAAATGCTCCAATAAACAACATTTTTCAAAATTCTTTCGAACATGGAATTCGCGAAATCAAGATATTTTTCTCTTATTATTCCAAGTTTTTTCGGCATGCCTGATTATTATTATGCAAACCTCTCATTATGCTGGTGAGAATGAACTTTATTATTATGAAGAATCAGCTTGTAAGTTTTGCACACCCAGCATTTAGGCCGTGAGAACTCATGTTACCGTGATCGTCGAAGATATCGAAACAGATTTAAAATAAAAACATTGAGCTCTGATATGCGATTTTGAGAAGAATTTCATGGAAAGAAATTCTGGACTATCAGTCACTTTCGAAACTAAGTATGTTATTGTTCTAATATTCAAGGTCACATAAATTTCATCTTATAAATTTCATGGTAATATCCGTGTTCCACGATATCTTCCAATAAAATAGATGCACCCTTTAGTCATAAAGTTTTCCAAAATTTTTTTGTTTGTATTGCTAAATAATTACATAGTTACACGGAAAAACATAGCCGAAGCTGATAGCATTAGTATGCTTCTATAAAATAATTAGTTCAAGTTGCACAGGGCTGAAGGTGACTAAAAGCCAATCACGTGCCCAGATTTTCTTTGACGGTATGCGGTTGAGCATTTAGCACTTAGATATTGAGTATACAGTTCGTACATTTCACACGTTTCGCTTCGATCAAAAACGATTATCGAATCTGCTCCTCAATCAGTCAAAAGGCTCCGTACTTTCGATCCCGAGGTCTCCATACCGTTTACCGTCAGTTTGCCCGCGTCCCCTTCAGAAAAGAAAAAGAAAAATCGGGTTGAAGTCGATCGTGACCAGTTGAATAATTCCAACGAAATTGAAGCACCATCGTGGGTCGAGATAATTGCCAAGCAATCTCACAAAAGACGCAATTGCCCAGTGAACTGCAATGTTCCAATGCCCGTCGCCACGACATGTACAAGCATACGGAGTGATAATCAAAGGAAATCTGCTGCTCCGTCCCTCACAGTGCGTGATAATAAGAACTATGCACCCCGATCACATTGTCTATTAGTTTTCAGAGTGCCAGAATCCAGCAAAGAGTCTCCATCTGATCGGCATGCGGATGATCTGCAGCAACTTCAGGTGATTCTCGACAAAGTTCTTCATAATAACGACCAGGGTGTGACGATTAAAGCTCTTATACGCCTCGGTAAAAGAAAACCAGATATCGATAGACCACTGAAAATTGTCTTTTCAGGATCTGAAGACCCCGCTAGATTACTCTCAAACTCCCACAAATTGAGAGACACTGCGTTTGTTCTTAAACCTGACCTGTCATTAGAAGATAGAACTAAATTACGAACATCAGTTGAAGAACTCAAGCTCAGGCTACACAATGGTGAAAGCAACCTGACGATCAGAAATTTTCGAGTGGTCAGCCGTCAGAGGATGATTCAGCAGCCACTGCAGCTCAAACCACGAAGCTCGTTGCAATGCTGACAAATGCCCGAAGCATCTTGAACAAGAAAGACGAGTTTAAGACCCTTATACTCCGACATTCTCCTGTACTCTTTGCGGTAAGTGAAACGTGGTTATCGAGTAACATTGAAGATCGAGAAGTTTTCATGCCCAATTACTCCATCCGGCGATGCGATCGTTTAACTGACAGACACGGTGGTGTCCTCATTTACATTTCTAATGAGTGGATGATATCGGAAACCGTACAACATCGAGGTACCGATAATTTATGGGAGATGTTGATCTGCACAATTAAAAACTTTGAATCCCAAGCGCTTACTGTTCTTGTCTTTTATCGTAGTCCAAGATGTGTGGATGGTGCTTGGATGAATTTGATTCGAAAATACACTTCAAAACCGAGGATATTCATCATGGGCGACTTTAATTTGCCTGACATCGACTGGTCAATGTTATGCTGTAAGCCAGGGGCCTCCAGGCTCTCGTTATCGTTTCTCGACTTTGTAGTACAAGAAAAATTAATTCAGCATGTTTCCGATGCGACCCGTTATGGTATTTCATCATCCTCGTGCCTGGACCTGATTTTCACACGGCACGAGCACTGCATATCTAACATCGAACATCTGCAGCCTCTCGATTCCAGTGACCACGCGGTAATCCTAGCATACACATGCCTTCCCAAACAAAAAACGTTCAGGAATCAGCGCATCCCTAACCCGTGGAAGACTGACTTCAATGTTCTTATAACCGCCGCTAGCCAGCAGTCGTGGGATGTAGAGAATTTGAATCTTCACCTAGCCTGCAGAAAATTCTACGACAACCTACGGGAATTGTATGCAGCTCATGTTCCGATGAAGAAACACCCTAGCAGCTATCGTGGTCCTCCATGGTTTGATAAATGTCTACAAAGAATGATGCGTCATAGAAAGAGGTTGTGGTGTATCTTCAAATTGGAACCCACTGAAGCCTACAAATCAATTTGTAATGCTGAAACGAAAGTTAAAAGAGACAAGCGTCGAACCTTTGAGAGATCATTAATCGAAAATTCTTCGTCTCAACCCAAAAGACTGTACGCTTATGTAAACAAACGTTTGAGAAGGAAAGACGACATTTCATTCTTATCGGACGACAACGGCCACATCCTCACAACAGATTCATCAAGAGCCGAAACTATGGCAGAATTCTTCGCATCATGCTTTTCTGGAGAGCAGCCCGACCTCCCGCATATCAACGCAGCCGACAATGCTATGCTTGACACTGTCACATTTAATTCCGATGCTGTGTACGGACTACTCAGAGAACTCGATCTAACCAAGTCTCCTGGATAAGATGGAATCCACCCAGTTATACTGAAACATCTGGCTCCAATAATTGCTCGGCCCCTGCTTTGTGTCTACCAAAAGTCATTTTCGGAGGGCAAACTACCTATCGAATGGAAATATGGTGTCGTTAAGCCGTTTCATAAACAGGGTGACAAGCACAAGCTTAGTAACTACAGGCCAAAAGCCTTACTTCTGTTCTGTTGAAGATCATGGAGAAGCTGGTGAAACGCTGCATTGAAAATAATATTTACCATCGCGATGTACTTTCTCCTACACAGCATGGATTTATCAGAGGTAGGTCTTGCTTAACCAACCTCTTAATCACAAAAGAGGCTTGGGCCGATGCAATAGACAATAAAATATCTGTCGATGTGATATTCTTCGACTTTTCGAAAGCTTTTGATAGGGTCAATCACCGGAAGCTGCTGCATCGATTGAGAGCATATGGGCTTGGAGGCTCGCTTTTGAAATGGCTTCATAATTTTATCGCAGATCGGCAATGGGCTGTGCAAATCAACGTGTCCCTTTCTCGTTGGAGGCCTGTCAGCAGTGGAGTACCACAAGGGTCGGTTTTAGGCCCTTTCTTATTCATTCTTTATGTGAATGACATAATACGTAGTCTGCAATCAACTTGCTTGATGTTTGCAGACGATCTGAAAATATGGCGCGCAGTTGCTTCATCAACTGACCGTGAAATACTCCAAAAGGATATAGACGCCATCAGCAAATGGGCATCAGTCAACGATCTTCCGCTGAATGCTACCAAAACGAAACATTTGACGGTAGGCGTTCTGGACCCCTTTGATTATTACATCGATGACATGAAGATTGAGAGCTGTACGGAGACCAGAGATCTAGGCACGATTGTGACTTCCAGCTTGAAGACCGCAGCAAACACTGCTCAAGCACGATCAAAGGCCTTGCGAGGCTTGTGGGCCCTAAGAAGAACGTTTGCTGATTGGTCTATTCCTATGACAAAAATACTTTTTGGCACTTACGTTCGACCACTCCTAGAATACGGTGTTGTAGCGGCGTTTCCCTGCACCGCAGCCGAAGAGCGACTTCTAGAAAAAGTTCAACGACTTGCGACGAGATTCTGCACCAGTATCTGCAAGCTACCATACGCAGAGCGATGTCTGAAATTGAATATTTTCTCACTAGCCTACCGCAGGGTTCGTGGTGACATGATACTCCTCTATCGGATTGTTTGCCGGAACGAGCTTCCTGGCCTCAGATCGCTTTTTGTAGTTATCTCTGACCATCGCACAAAGGGCCACAAATTTCGGTTGCTCGTCCAACGGACGAATCGTCTGTCGCACTGGTACAGATTTTCACAACGTGTTGTCGGCACTTGGAACTCACTTCCGGCCAAGGTTGTTGAAGCGCCAAGTCTATCTCTGTTCAAGAACAGCACCGATCAATTTCTCTGGTTCGCCAAAGACGACTGCTTTGAGAAACGAATCCACCTCCCAGGATACCCGAGGCGTTGGTAGTTATGCCGGTTCAAGAAAGAGCTTAAATGGAACTTTTGTACTCCTTCTGCTCTAAATATAATTGTATTGTATTGTATTGTATTTTGTTTCCGGATATCTGGAAAGAAAGGTCGGGGTTCTCTTCACCAGCACGGTGAGAGGTCATCAATTTAGGAAACAATGCAATAGTATATGTGGACAATGTATGATGTATGAAATTACCAATCTAGTTAAGGCAAACTGCAGAACTGTCATAGACTGCATGTGGGCTAATATGCTGTCAGTTTGCCAGGCCTAGACAGATATGAGATGGAAAATGTAACAATACGTTTTTTTTATTTTAAAGTTTTTTTGTTAGACAATGTGCGCAAATACGGTAGACCATTTAGCGTGTAATTATCTTTCAAAGCCCAACGCATCGGGGAGGTTTACTATACAATCTGGGAGCTTGTTCCAGAAGTTAACCACAATTAATAAAATTTATATTTCTTTTGAATTACCGATATAATTCTCACTTCAAACAATCATTTATATAAGAACTAAGTTTATTTTTGTATTAAGTGTTTCGTTATGTTACTGTGAATAGTAAATCTAATTAATTTGTGTAAATTTCTCTGTTGACAACGTAGTTAATGCTAAAGTTTAAGTTCAAGTTTCACAGGGCTGAAAAGGATAACGGTGAATCCAGCCTTCAGATTTCGTTCGAAGATATGCGGTTGAGCACCCAACACTCCGATATTAAGTATACAAGTTCTATATTTCACGCTCGTTTTTCCGGATTACTTGAATTTATGGTAGAGGTTATCTTCACCAGCACGGTGAGGTCATTGATTCATTAAACAATACAAAAATGAGTAGAAAATACAGAAAAATGTTTTTGTCTTTTTCCATTTTTATTTATATACAATATTTGGGAATAGGGTTTGCCAGTTAGATTGCAATGCCCTCTTAATGCTTAATACGTTAGGGAAATAATGCGTGACATCTGAGAGCTGATTCCAGTAGTTGACCACACGGTTGCTAAAAATTACTCACGTATCAGCAGATTGGGTCTAGCATAAATAAGCTTCATATAATTAATCCTTGTAGAAGTTTTATGGGCAAGCCTTATAAATCCAATAATTTTATCTCCCATAAGACCATTTAAAATCGCGAAGGCTTTTATTAGATCGCATCGCAGCTTCTGTATCTACATTAAGGACAGGTCGATGTCCTCAAGCCATGGATCATAGGTTTTACCCGTCTGTTGGGTAGCGATTCTCAAATGGAGAAACGTCTAACAGTTTGAATATAAACAACTTAATGATTTTCTGGTTACGCGCATTAGGAATCATTCATTTATAGCATTATTTCAACATTATATCTCGTAAAATAGGTATTGAGCATAAATAACGGAGACCGTTTAAACATATTGATACAAGACCTTATTATACTCTGAAGAAGATTATTGCTCAACTAGACGATATTTTACGAATACATTCACGCTCATCTAACCATCGATCACTTTTACTAATATAAGTTAAAAATAAGAAAATCTCAAGCATATTGTAGTCAAGTATTTTATAACCGTATTTAATATAAATGTTAATGATCAATAGATTATCTGGTTGATCGTGATTTCCTAAAATGAATTTCGCATGCTTCCTTCCAATTCCACATATTCGTTAGATATTTATTGTTAAATCTCGTAGTATCGAGCTCTTAATTTTGCAGTAAAACTAGATAAAATAATTGTGGTTAGATCTGCTTTAACTTGCGCGTAACAACCAACTATTGCACTTTTTTTTAAAGCGAGAGGCATTTCAAAAATAGTTTCTTGTTGATGACTGTATCAATATATTCCCATCCAGATACTTTAAATATATCTCAACGTTTGCTGCATACGAGGGATCAGGAATTGCATTTAACAAAACTACAATGCGCTCAAGAGCTTATGATATGATGAGCCGTTAAATTCTGCGTTTACGTAGCTTGAGGACATGCTTACGGTTCTGTAGCTTTCCGGGAAAAGAATAAATAATTTCGCATTTCATTACAGAAAACATTCAGTAATATTTTACAGCAGAGAATAAAATAGCATAAAGACTGTATAGCTGACAATATGAAGATAATTTTAACCTCGTTTTCAAGTCTAGAAGCTCGCATATCTGCATCCACCACACTAGTCAAGCTTATTGTTCTCATTAGTTAATGCCAACGTTGTTCATAAACGTGTTACTATTTGAAGCTCCTCATTGGTCATAGAATAGTGCTGTAAGCCTTTCTGCAAAGTCATTAAATGAACTCGATATAGTTTAATGTAAGAATGATTTGCTTATCCGAGA
The DNA here is from genome assembly GCA_013407085.1 of Atriophallophorus winterbourni. Classification (NCBI taxonomy): domain Eukaryota; kingdom Metazoa; phylum Platyhelminthes; class Trematoda; order Plagiorchiida; family Microphallidae; genus Atriophallophorus; species Atriophallophorus winterbourni. The sequence continues at coordinate 18,460 of JACCGJ010017356.1, forward strand.
TTTACGTTTGTGCTCGAATCTTTACTTATAATTTGAGTTGCTGTTTTGCTCACATCTCTTCATTTTTTGAACACTCATATTGGATTTTCGCAAATGGAATTTTACTCTATGATTTCTAGGAAAAACATAGAGTGTGTTTGCGGATAACTGGTAGCTTACGCATAGTATGAACCAGCGAATCCTCGGTCTAAATAAAACCTCTTTCTGTTAGCAATTATGACTGATCACGTTTGTCGTCGTTTTCAAAAACCAATGCAGTGTATCAGCTTTGAAGCCTTTCCTCTCTGCGTGTAATCTGCGAATAATCCTGTATGCGATATTCTTGCTTTACTGATCAATTATGAGCATCTATCCATCTTTCGGTTATGTGCCTGAGTTTGCTAATCTTATAGAGTCATACTAAGCTGCACGACTATGTACAGAAACGTTAAAAACACAACCACTAACTATAGTGATTCTGTGTTTTGTAAAATAGCAATGCAGTTACAGTGATACGTTTTGGTGACGTAAATTTTGAGTAGTTAACGGTGATAAAAAAGGAACAATAAAAATGTAACCAATTCATGTGAACCTTGAAGGATATCAGCCAAACTGTGTTTATCCTATGAAACCTAATTCAAGATAACAATATGTTGAAGTGAAATATATTTATTTCTTTCGAATATCAAAGAACAGTGACAGATGATGTTTACCGTCATTTTCGATTTTATAACAGAAATCCAACTTGCTTGCATTCGCCGTAACCTATCACCAGATTTCTACGCAAATATCGCACTAATTGTGATTCGGTGTTTTTGAAATTTTATTATCTGTTTCAACATTACCAGCCCATTCAAACGGAACAACAACTTTATTTTTCTAGCTGCTACTTCTATTCTAGATATATAATTATAATTGTAATTAAATGTCATAGAAATTTATGAAACGTTTTCATAGAAACAAAGTTCAAACTATACTTTTTAATTAGGCCTAAAATTTATTTTCTCACATCCACTGCGACTTATTATAAAAAAGTTATAATGATTACTCCGGCTTTCGATGACCAACTTATTTTATTGGGATATAAAGATTTGACTTTATCTTGTTTTTTCATATACATTTCACATTTAAATGTAGCGTACACTGAGTTAGACTGAGGACGCTTTGAAAATGTAGACTTTTGTAAAATCCGTTTCCGCGGATGACGAATCTTCTTATCATCATTACTGTTCGGATGACAGAATCCTTCCTTGTGACCTCTGCGATTGCATGTCTGGCATTGGTGCTTTTTAAATGAACCTATACCGGTTTACACAGCCAATCGACTGCAACGATGAGCCACTATCCTTCTCGGATATGATTTTGCAATCAAATATATATCGACCAAGGATATCGGACATGCAGATGCTCTATCCAGACTCATAGACTCCCACCACCTACTACATGAAGATGCGGTTATCGCTTCAATCACTCTTGAATCAGAAGTCAGCAGTGTGCTCACCACATCAATCCGTGCGCTTCCAGTCACTTCAGCCATGGTTTGTGAAGCTACTGCCCATGATCCACTACTTCAACGAGTCCTCGAACATATCCGTACCGATTGGCCGTCACAGTGCCCTGATGCCCAACTCATGCCATTTTACCAACGCCGTTGTTCTTTGTCAGAAGTCAATAGTTGTATATTGTTTGCTCATCGCGTGGTTGTGCCCGCCCAATTGCAGCGAAAAGTTTTGGTTCAGTTTCATAACGGACATCCAGGTATTAATCGCATGAAGGCACTAGCACGAAGTTATGTTTATTGGCCTGGATTGGATCAGCAGATTTTAGATATAGTACGCAATTGTTCTAAGTGTCAATTGTCAGCAAAATCTCCACCCAAATCAGTTTTGTTTTCTTGGCCTCTACCTCAATCTCCCTGGTCACGTTTGCATATCGACTTTGCAGGACCAATAGATGGTCAAAAGTACTTAATCCTTGTCGATGCCTACAGCAAATGGCCCGAAATATTTTCCATGGACCGTATAACATCTGAAGCCACCATCATGAAACTTCGTCATATTTTCAGTCGTTTCGGCGTTCCAGACATTTTGGTGTCAGATAACGGTACTGCTTTTACCTCCGCAATTTTTGCCGAGTTCTGTCAACTCAACAACATACAACACATCCGTTCACCGCCTTATCACCCGCAATCCAACGGGCAGGCAGAACGTTTTGTTGACACATTCAAGCGAGCCATCTCTAAACTCAGGGGAGAGGAACCATACCAGAAATCATAGAAACATTCCTGATTAACTATAGAGCAACTCCAAACCCAAACGTTCCGAATAACTGTTCTCCAGCGGAAGCTTTAATGAACAGAAAGTTACGTTTGCCAATTGATGCAATATACCCGGTTGCACCAAAAACTATCACTAGGAACACTGCGATGCAAGAACGATTCAATCGTCGTCACAATGCAAAAAAGCGAGTGTTTACACCTGGTCAGGTCGTACTTGCGAAGGATTATCGTGGAGGTGTTGAGAAATGGACACAAGGTCGTATTTTACGCCGTTCCGGTAATGTAACTTACGACGTCGACGTTCAGTCTTCAGTCTGGGTTCGGCATGCCAATCAATTATTACCCTCAAATGTGCGTACGATGAACAGTCCTAGAGACAATGTTCCACTTGACATTCTCCTTGACACATTCGAACTACGTCCGTCTACAAATGTTGCCGCCTCTCCGGAAACTCCTGATTTACGAAATATTTGTACTCCACGAAGATGGACTGATCGTGTCCGGCATCCCGTTGCTCACATGCAAATCGACCCAAGGCAACGTTCATACAAGGCAAGAACTCAAAGGGGAGGTGTTAGGAGGGTAACCTCCGAATGTTCATTATGTAATAGTTTACAGCTTACATAAAACCTCTTTTCCCTCTTTCAGCTTGCCATTGGTGCTTTTGTACTTCAGCAATAAACTTCCATTACAAATCACTCGTGCTTCCGTCTGAACCAGTCTGTTTGCGAATCTAGAGTTTTCCCGTGACTGGGAAACATAACAAATTCACTAAAAAAATTCGTGTGGTTTCACATTGTATAGTTTTATTATCGCGATGAAGGATGATCTAAATTGAGATTTTTACTTATCGGAGTTGATCACAATTGCATACATGTTTCACGCACGTTCTTCGTGTATTCACGCTATTAGGGTTTCGTGTTGCAATGAGCTATAAAGCCCACGCTTGACCCATTATGGCGCGACGGAAATCCATGCAAATGAGCATTTTTGTTCATGGTCATGGGTTTAAACCCAATTTACATGAGTTTGGGCTCAGGTGATTGAACAGGTTGGTCTTACCAACATTATCAACCAGTAGCATAAAATCGCAACTTGTTTACCGTTCTTCCAATCCAGATCCTACTTTCCTTACGTCATGAGTGCAAACATCACGAATCCGCTTGTGGTGTGTGTGATGGAAATGCATGCAATTGAACATTTGTGTTCGTGGTCATGGGTTTAAACATTTTCTACATGAGTGCGAGCTCATGTGATCGAGCAAGTTGGTCGCCCCAGAATGATCCAACTGTGGCATACAAGTGTCATATAAATCTGTTGTAATTGCTTATTGGTAACAACAATTCCTGAAAATGCATGTCGCAGTTATAGTGATTTTGGCTCTTTTGTTGTAAACTCACTGCATGCACTACCAGTGGTAATGATTGTTGGGCAAATAAAATGTAGTATGTTCCTGCAGTATTAATAATTCCAACAAATTAAATGCAATTTTTCCCAGATGCCCGTTGGCCAATAAATACAAACCGAGAAGTAGAACTGAACAATTATGCTCTCATCTAACACGCTATCATCTAAAATTGCTGAGGAAATCGGAGCTGTGATCCTGAAAAAGGTTGGTGCCAAATGTGAAACATCCGAGGAACATCGGCAAATTCATGCCGCCATCAAATACTATCGGTTTGTGCTACTTCAAATTGTGTTAATGATGTAAAGGGCTCTGAAACTTATAAAAGAATTGGAAAACTGCATTTATGAACGCTATTTGACCAGAATGAATTTGTCTAAGGATGCACGATCAATGAGCCAAATGGTTCCTCTGTTTACTGGGAAAAACCAGTTATCTCGATCCAAAGACTATCTGAAAAAGGACGACAGGACAGTTCGCTTAACCGCGGAGGAAAAATGTATCGTTTTTCACAGTGAAATGGAGGAATATCGTAAAGACATTGAACGCCTACGATCATGGGGTGACACTGAAATTTCAAATTACACGGTAATTTCCAGAGGATTTTTCATAATTCAGGTTGCGTTGACATCGCTGAATGCAGATTATGACGAGTTAATGCGGACGAGAGCCATTTTCGACAAAATTGTCACTCTGAAGGTGAACAATTCAGAGTTGCTTGTTGGTCCAATGAAACCGAGAGGCACAATGGAAAAGTTTCATCATATTTATAACAATCGGATGGTACGTCTTTTATTGTAATTGCGAGTTTAAATCCGAGTTTTACTTCTGCAAATTAGAAGAGTGTTGCTTAGAGAACACCACCACATTACAGGTAGACGAACCGGTTCAATCTGATTGTACTAGCTCCAATAGTTTGGTTACATTGACTTACAATCAAATCTCACATTTATCGATCTGTTATTGCAGGGTAATTCTGAATCTAATTTAGGATTTTACTACATGTTTAGGCACCTGTACTTGCTTGCCCCCTTTCAATAACCACTCATAGATCTTACTAGTTCTCACAAAAATTTTCCATGCACCAAAGCGGAAATTTTCATTTCATTGTAATTACCATCCTTCAAATTCCGATTAATTCTCCAGAGTTTCATTGTTGATCTGACATCGCATAGTCTAATTTGTCAGCCGGTGTATTTTTATGTTCAGATGAATCAACACTTATATGGTTTTATGCAGCAGTGGCATCGAGGTTCCTCTTTTGCCTAACAATCTTTTACTGTTCTGACGCACGTGGACTCGTATTTTATTCGCCAGAACTGATGAATTTAGAGTGCACGAAACTGGTTTCGGTGTGTGCCAGAAAAGTGTAAAAACCGACACTATCTGGCCATTAATAATATATAGTTAAAAAGGCAACAATTTACAACACCACAACATCACATCAAGTGCCAAAAATAATAGTATGTAACGTGTAGAGTATATCAAACGTACTAATTGATGTGTGCCAATCTCTGGATCTATCGAAATTCCAACAAATGTTTCGATTAATGTTACTTGAATACTCACAACGTCCCAACGAATCATTTGGCACAAAGACATTAGAGTAAAAAATCGCGAGAGCATCTGCGGTTTCTAAAGCGGTCTCACATTAACTATCTTTTATTGCGCACTGTGCTTAAGTGTTTGAACAGTTCGGTTGTACCAACATCAAAAAACATTGTTGTGACGTTTTGCATAAAATCCTGTGGAGTTTTAATTCGCGTGGATCCTGAGCGTACGATCCCTGTGTTCAACCAGCCCCAAACAAAGATTGGGTTGTGTGATAGGAAAGAACGCAAATACTGATAATTTTTATGGCTTAACGTTATATTTAAAATATAATGCGGATATTGTTTCTAATCAGAATGCAATATCTTGGGAAATGAAAACTGAACTGTGCGAACATTCCAGTTGTGGCAAATGAAATTATTTCAGCGAAGTACTATGACTCATACCATGTCAGTGTTATCGTTCACAGTATGTAACGTTTGAGTCACAGAGCATTAAACAAAGAACGTGATCGGTGGCCTGAAAATGTCACTATAGTATGTAATAAGTAATGCGAAATTTGCATCTTGACATGCGTAAATAATAGTGAGAACAGACATTGAATTTAGAACATGTGGGTGCGCCACTATCACCACTATTCCTTTCAAACCAATATGACTCCGGTTGTAAACTATTTCTTGAGTCATCCTTTTTTATACATTTTCTGGCTTTTACCTTACAGGATACAAATATTCAAAATTTGATTGTGGAAACGAATACATTGAAACAACACAAAAAGCGTTTGTGCAAGCACATTCGAGAATTGGAAGAAGGTGAACACACAGTGGACAGGCTAGATCTGCGGTATTTGCAAATTCAGTGTGAGCAGGCCATTTCACAATTACAACACTTGTACAATCAACGCGTTAACACCAAAGCCCGCTTTGCCAAAGTCAATCAACTATTGTTGAAAAGTAAGGTAAGCCGCGTTCATCTCAAAACCTCAAAATATGGACCCATTTGAATTTTGAATTATTGGGGTGCTCAGATCCCTTACTTTCCATAATATCTTAACTTTGTGCGTCTGGGTCCATGAGTGGATTACCCGGTTTCGTTCTATTTATTCGAATAACGCGAGTCACGACATACACGCAGCCACTCAGCGACACTGCAAATTCTCCACTCCCGTATCAGCTGTCGCCGATATTTTCATTTTGTACGTGTCTGTTTCCTTTGGAATTCCCTCCCCGAAACTCTTGTCATCTCTCCCAGCATCGAAACGTTTATTCGAAATTTGGATACTTATTTGTTGCATAACGATTTAACGACACCTGCGTATTGACTCATGGTAACTATACAACTCGACTATACTTGACATAACATGTTTATTTTTATACCTATTTCCAGAACGAATATTTACTATGATATGGTAATTGTGAAGCTATGTGCTTTTTGTGAACATAAATTCTTGAATCTTGAATCTCGATCCATGCGTCCGATTGGAAGCAAGGTCGTTGGAGATATTTTAAAATTCTCATCCATCGTGCTCGCAGTTCCGTGACAACCTCATCTTGTTTCGTAGTTTACAGACAGGTTTTACTTAACCATCTTTAAACTATTACAAATTTCTGGCGATTTTATGGTCGACAACGTGTGTAGGGATTGTTGGACATGGCCGAACAACTGCAAACTTCGCTGAACTACATAAATGACGACCAAGATTATACTTAGGCATTGATGGTTAAATGACTCCAATGGCGTATATCCTCTGACATCAACGGTCACATCTCTTCTCCGTTAGGTGATATATGTTGGACCTCTGCTTCGCATATTCGTATTATGGTTTGAGACTGATACAAGTCTGAGGAGGAGACTGGACATATTCTAAGAAAAAACCCTGTAGATTCATTCACTGTACTGATTGAGCAAAACCTCAAGACTGTCATAATAAGTGAAACTTTGGATATGGTCTAAACGCTTTCACAGCATTTCGGTCAAGTTTTTATCGAAGATTAGAGATTTATGAAACTCTGCTCAAATTGGTATTTTGCTAATGCCAGCCACATAATACAGGCAATGATACTGTTAAAAAAACTGGTTCTGACGGTCATCCTCGCCAGCTGCGTAAAAATGAATTTCACGATAGTTCAATTTAAACACACCGAGGTCTTTTTCAGTTTTAATAACCATTGATTTTTCTTCTTCTGGATCGGAAGCAGAATTTATACAATCCCATTTGAGCTTCTTCACAACAACAAACAAGTTAGACTTTTGCTGGCATGACAAGCACTGACATTAGAGGAACATCACTACATTACTCAGAGGATCAGGTCCATCCATCTCAACAAATGCTGATCCAATACGGTCTTTAATAGCTGTTCTAATGATGGAGACAGGAGCTCCAAGTTTCAAGCGTTCACCACCCGTGTGGGTGGTGGCGGTCTTTGTCCACATTTGAGGGTGATTCAATATCTACGGTCCTCCCCATCTAGACCTTTAGATGTTTAAGCGGAAGCAGTGTCGTCTTGAAGTTGACTACCTGCGAGCTTGACACCAGTCGGTGAAAGGCATATCTCACATAGCGTGCGAATGATATCGCATGAGTCCTTCTGGAGCCAGCGATACATCACAGGCTTCATTCCACCACATCGAATATGCATCCACTTCCAACATATTTCACAGTAAACAGCTTTAGCGTTATAGGCAAACTGTTTCGAACATACAAGACTAGAATCCCCAGAGTGAGCAGCGGAGCTTCCATTCTACTGAGACTTCCTTGCAGTCGATGTTGCACGATCTACTTTTGACCATTTTCGAACCCGTTGAAAATTGAATAAAATTTCTTGTGATAAGCTTGAAATAGCACGGATATCCTCAATAACATCAAAATTATTGTAAGAAGCAAACTTCCACTTTGAATTTGTAATTTGATTTACAAACGAATTTCGTGAGGACCCCATCCGATAGCACGATGCGGCCCACTGCGCGTCAGAATCAATTGCAAGTTGATTATTTAGTTGAAAGTTTCCATCCTGGTGCGAAATTTACCTATTTGACATTTCTCGGTTTATGACGCTCAACGGAGAACCTATATATCATTGGCGTCACAAACAGCTTAACAGTGTTTATATGAGGCTTATTCTGAAGCAGCTAGCGCTTACAGATTTATCTACACCTTTGAGTTGCAATAAAATAATGGACAAACGCCAGTTTAACGGGGAAAGATTCCGTTTCATAGATAGCGAAAAACCATTGATAAATTGAGGATAGCAAAGCATTGTTGCAGGCTTCAATACATTCAACGGGAATCCAGTAATCTACTGGCGATTTATCACTCTTCCATGTTACCGATCACTTAAAATTTCGAACTCCGGTGGGGCATTACTATTGACCCGTTCGTTACGTTTATTGACTGAAGTTTTACGTTCACTTGAATATCTTATTCTATAGGTACAACCATTATCATTACTAACACGTTCCTCATTTATAGCTTAGATCAAACACGGATGGGATAGTCTGAAATTATTTTCACCACTCTCATACGGATATTTCTTTGAAACCAGGAACAGCTTACATTTGAGATGCATGGCTTGTTGATGTGGTTGATGATGCATGAGCCTGAGTCGGGTTTAATTGTCTTTGGTATAGGTGTCGCAGTGGCTCAGCAAATATGACGTTTGACTTTAAATCGGACGGTCATGATTGGAATCCGACTTCGGTTGCAGTAATCTGATCGTGTGCTTAACTCAGATTCCCAATATACCTGAGTGTAAACAGATTATAAAGAAGCTTGAGATAAGCTCCGGCTCTATTTGCCAAACTGACACATTCCAGTTTTAGAAACAATACAGATTAATGTGAACTCTCATTAAAATCAAATCATATTGATAACTAGCATTGGAATGAACAAGCAAAATCCGTATAAGTTAAGGTGTAGTTGTGCTTTTACCAGTGGCTATTTTTACTAAGCGGTGGCGTGCGCTAGACATTGCACCTCAATTCCAGACCCGACGACATTCGTCTAATAGCAATCATCGGTAAACTTCACATACATTCCAAATTTATTATCACTGTTGCCCCACCACACGCCTGGTTTATTTGTTCAAAAAATCGCGGTTAACTTGCTTAAATCATTCGTGATTCTACTCACGTTTATAGTTAGTGATACATAATAAATAATTCCCTGTAGATTTTCTGTTCGGTTAGACGAATCATATTTATACCAACAAAGTAATTGGTGAGCCTTGAGTTGCGAGTTCCGTTGTCCCGTGAGGTACGGTTGTCGGTCCCTTACTGTTTAAGGTATTTGTTATCCATCGTGATTTAATAAAAGTGTTTGATTTTAGCAGGCGATCTCAAATTACGGGCTTCCGAATCTACGCTGGAGCAATGCGAGAGCCTGCAAGAAGACCTTAACGAAATTTTTGTTAGGATCTGGTCAACCGTCGCAATCATATTGCCTTATAAACAAGTCATTCGCACAGAAGCTGATATAAAAGACCTTGGGGTTATAGTGTCTGGGAACTGCGAACCGTATTCTGTGTGCAATTCGCAAATCGTTCTCATTATAACAGCTGATGCATTCGAGGCGCGCGCTCAACAGATCCATCAATGACTTTGGACTTTTGGCTCTATAACCACTAAATATAGAATAGTGAAATGCGTTCAAACAAATGCGATGCCGTGCTAAAAAGATGGTTCACGGAATTACATCATTGAGCTACGAATAACGTCTAGCAAAACTTGACTTAATACTATCTGAGTATTGTTGAATCAGAGTGATTTGCTGATAACAAGGCGGATGTTGCTGGGACAGGATGACAATGAGATGTCAAAGTATTTCACGCTCACATAGAATGCTAGAACTAGAAGTAACCTTATGAACCTCTTGAAACGAAAAACCCAGCCGCTTGCTGCCAAGTGAATCATATCCCAAAGGATATTGACAAGCTAGAATACCCTTCCGGAAACTCTCTTTTCTGCTAACATGGAAGTGCAGTTAAAATATGCAATCGAAATATGATTTCTAGTTGATTTGGAAAGGTCACAAACGTGGGTACTGTACATGCCTTATCTACGTCATCGGCGTATTTAAGACTGATTCACAACTGACACATTTATTCACACCGTTTTCAAATAAAGATAATCCATCGAACTATTCACAAAGTTGATCACGACGGTCCATAATGGAAGCACTGGACTCGAGTTTCGCTCTTATTTGAGCTCATCAGCAGTGCATATCCACCGCTTCGGGGGCGGGATTCGAACCCCCGACCATCACCATTGTAGTCCCACGCCTTAACGACTTGGGCTACCGTCCAACGTTTGACCGATCGCAATTAAGCGTTTATGAACTGTTCTCCAGACTGGCACATTTGAGTAGCTTTGTTTGCCCGACCAGTTCAGAAGGAGCCAGCAATATCTATTATGGTCGCCCAACTGAACAGATCTCCGCGTCAGGTCTTCCCATCAGATACAGTGTAAGCTAACACCGATTAGATCTGATGGGCATTGTTGTTTTAAGCGATATTTGGAGAATAAGTTGTTTATATTTGTAACTACTCATCCGTGACAAGCCCATCGAACTATTCACAAGTTGATCACGTGATCAACTTGTGAATAGTTCGACGGGCTTGTCACGGATGAGTAGTTACAAATATAAACAACTTATTCTCCAAATATCGCTTAAAGATAATCCAGTAGGTGAAGAAGATCACAAGGTATATAGACTTTGTATTAAAAATATTGTGTTGTAAAAGCATTCTGATAAATTTCCGGCTCATCAATTTTTTCGTTGCGATATATTTGTGTTCTGCGAAATGTTACACCGTTTCACCTCAGGTATGAACATTTCTTAAAGAATGAATGTTATTACATTAATTTCAGCTTCAACTAAAACAAGAACTACAATATGGCAAGAAGTTGCAAGAACAGAACAAGTTCATGGGCAGTCTGATTACACGTTTGAAAAACGATCAAGACCTACATAAAGACGTGAGTACTCTGTGATTACAATAACAAATTCCAACCGATTGATAATTATCATCTGATAAAGCTCTTTCAAGCGTGTTAAACAATGCCAATTATTTCGTTTTAACACGTTATACGCGATTTCCGATTCTGCAGTTTTTCGCTGCGGGCGGCATGTTCTAACTTTTATATATTCAGTGCTAAGGAAGTCAGCGAAGTAGGAAGTTGGTAAGGCAAGTTCTATCAGTGTATCAAGTAAACTCTGTGAAAATATTTGGTGGTTCACTTCGTTCACGATGATCGCAGTCTTTATTACGGAAATACGATTATTTTAAAAAAAGGTGTTTTTTGTAGGTGTGTACCATATATGTACACATCGCGTTTTTGCAAAGTTCTGCATGTACACATATGGCGCACATCGCGGCGAACGTGTTAAGAGCTTTTGCGAAACATACTGATAAAAGCTGATATAAAGTATGGTAACCACTGACTACCTAAGTCGCTTGCTGATGACTACTCATCAGTAACAAGTCCTGAATATTTACAAATTTGATCATGACGATCTCTAATGTTAGCACTGAATAATACGGAGCGCTTCAAGATTTGTAGCGATACTAATGATCGAAAATGTTGAAGGACTCAGTATTCACAAGTAGTCACAAACACGAATTCGCCACACCAAGCTCCTGATCGTACACACGAGCTTCAGCTTTTTTGCATCAACTGATCCAATCAGATGCAGTCTCATTTAATAGTCAATAAAGCAGTGGATTATAAGCGTTGTGATAACTAAGCATAAATCATATAATGAATATCCTGTGCAAAATTGTGAAGTTGCATCACCTAATCACGAAATCTTACACAGAATCAAGTGCAAGTAAAATGACGCTCAATGCTTTTAATATTCAAAACAATAAAAAATAATCGCTATGAGTATTGGCTTATTTCAAGTTGAACCTCAAATCGTGTTGTGTTGACTGATTTCGAGCATGGATGTACAACTCGAGCGCATGATTGTTTCATAATCCACAACTGTTGGAATCACTAGGCAAAGCGAGTAACAACGACGTTCGAGACTAAACGAGATTTCGGTAAATTGGAATTGTATGTCGGGTGGATGCGAGAATTCCCTTCAACAGCTAAACGCAGCTTCTTACTTTACGTGGCTTGAAGATGGCGCTGTACACGTTATAATTAAACTCCGTGGTCGAGATTGAGAGATAATTTATCAGGATCGTACACTCTCGAATCGCAAATAGCTTGAAAATGCCATGCGATATACAAGGAGCGCTGGTATGCCACTGTTGGATAAGGCTGGTACGACCAACCTGTTCAAACACACGATGGTCGTACCAGCCTTATCCAACAGTGGCATACAAGCGCTCCTTGTTTACCATTCCTCTACTGTTTCAAGCGCATGAGGATCCTGATCTTACTGTCCCTACCTGATGAGTGCAAACAGCACGAAACCGGTCGTGGGGTGTTTTGTGACGGAAAAACATGCAAATGAATATTTTGTTCCATGCGATATACTTATTCAAATTCTTTCTCATTTTGGTAACCAAGGCGTATAAGTTCACTTATTTAAAATGAAAGGCAAGATAGGTGGACATGGTGTATTTGAAAATTATTTTTCAAATGTGTGTATAACGGAAATTCTGTAGGTTTTCAGTAGATTCAGGCCAACACAAGGTTATTTAACAATAGTCTATTTACGTTTCGTTGAAAATCATATCTCATTCGGCGCTGACACGTACTGAATACGAGTTGCGACGTCAATTTGTGCGGGAGTGTGGCGTGTCGTGAGACTGAAACCAAGAGGGGCTTAGATGTGTGGTACGTCGTATCCAATATTCTGCAGGTTAGTATTAGTTCACTTCGAATGCGTATGCGTTCGAAGATGTTCAACCCGAGTCGAGACAGTCCATGCTCAAAGGGTTTCTTATACAATCACGTAAACCTTTTGGTAGCCCTGTGGAAAATCATCTGGTGAACTTCCATTGTGTAGTCCAAGACTCAAAGATCGGTAAATTCATCTAGCATCGTGGTAAATCAATTGTGGTCTAACGAGAGTGCGCTTTGATTATTTTGAGCTCCGATACTTTTGGATAGAACTTTCATACTTTTCATCGATCGGTGTGATGTTTGGATATCAATCCGACAGTTTGCTACGACGGATCTACTCATACAAGAATTATTCATCGAAGGCGTGTCGTTCTTTGTGTGAATCACAAACGGATTTTTTCTGTTCATTCCTTTATTTGAATCGCTTTTGTCTTTCTTGTGTTAGATCAACTCATCGGTGTTTATCACTATCGGGAACTATTTGAAGAAATACTCAACGTGAAACCAATATTCTAAACATGAGACTGATAAATTCATGACGAAATCGGGTGTCCAAATATTCGTATAACTTGTCACTTTCCATCAACTCTACACAAAACCACATAAACCAACCCCAGCCGTATCGATTTTTCTGCTGTTTTTTTCTTCTTCGGGTTGATCCGTTAAAATGAAACGATCCGATCCATTCGAATATGTTTAGGACCAATAGTTTGTTCATAATGCAAAGAAATTTGAGTGCAATCGCTTAGAACAAGTTAAATGAAACGATCTGATTGTCGTAAAATATGCGTCTTCTGCGAGAAAGTAGTGAGTGGTAAAGTCTAATCTATCACGTGTCGCAACTGCTCACACACAAGTCACACAAAATGTGACAAATCAATGGCCGCGGAGGCGATATCGAATCTAAATGATGAAAACATGTTCAGATAGGAATTAATTATAAACGAAGATTCTATCTTTTGGCATTCCAGCTAGCAGAAAAAGAGGAAAAGGCGAACGAAGACTTGCAAAATGCGATCGCCACGCACCGAGTGCCCAACACGATGGAATACATACAGCACGTGCAAGATCTTACCCGGTTGACGCGACAGCGGCTGCGACATGAACGCAAACGATCACTTGCAGAGGTAACGAGATAAATGTTAACCAAAACTAAAAATACACGAATTTGTAGAACTAGAGCAAGTCATGGGACGTGTTGATCAACCATTGTTTGGCTTCAGATTTAGTGGAACAGCATGTGTAGACGGCGCTGTCGTGGTGGTAGGTTGAACATGCCATGTAGAACAGCCTTAGAAAGCGCCCCGGCATTTGTTGCTTTGTCCATCCACAATATGTTCAAGATGTGACAAATGCAAGGTTCCGTTTGAATCTTGCGTGGATTGTCTGTTGAAGAGTATACTCAAGCAATGTGTTGCTCACATCCCCATCCCTTACACTCCACTACCGGTTTCTGGCTGTTTGCCGTCGTCAGGTGGAGACAGTACTCAAGCATTTTGTCACCTTCCTGACGAACGAAAACACCATACAAGTCACTCAACTGATTTGAGAATCTAGTATGCATCACGAATGCACATGTAAAAAGTACGATAGATTAATCTACAATTAAAATATGAACGGAATAGTAAATTAACAGCGTCGAGTTATAGAATAACACACAGAGGCTTCTTTCTGAAAAAGAGCATGGAAGGTTATAAAACAAGATCCAGACACAAAGAACCAAAATGATCATCACATATTACGACACCTTGTGCCTGGCATACGAACATGCTCGGTGGAAGCATGCAGTTTATTGTACATTTTCATAAGCTGTTGCTAATTATTATTTTCATCTCGTCACAGCTTGCTTTGAAAAACCACAGAAAACTATGGCATCAAATGAGAAAAAGTTGCATCCAATAATCGACACGACCGATTGAAAACGATTCCCAGTCCAGTCCCGTTTCGTACAAAGGAGTTATTTTTATATTTCATTTGGAACAATCTTTTCACCCTTTGTTTGAAGAACCCAACCTTTCATGAACAAGGTTGTTAGACCGTTGCTACAATGATAGCTGGCATAGAACGGCAAAAAACTGAGCATCATTTTGCTATGAGAAAAATCATTTACTTTGACCAGATTTCGGTGTGCTTTATTCATTCTGGGCTTACGATTAATTATCATTTTCCAACTAATCACCGTCATCCGATAGAGTCACTAAGATTAAATTCAGAGAGACAGGGATGATTGCTAAAACTTAGGTGTACTTTGAAGTCACTATTAAGTATGATGGCCCTAGCCGACCTCTGGATTATCGATCTATGCAGTGAATCTAAGTAAATCCATCTAATAAATAAAATTGACCGGTTGCACACATATGGAATAAGGATTTTGTAAAACATGAGCGAAATTATGAGTAGAGGTGTCAAGATGGGGGTCAAGTGAAAACTCTCGCGTATTGTTCTAAAGATTAAAAGAACCCTTGCTGATGAAGAAACCAAGCGTAAAAGGATTTGCAACTAAGACGATGTTTTAACTGCGGGAAATGCCAAAACCACTCTGCTCAGAATGTTTTGGGTCTCACACGAAAACAAAACCATGAAGAATAACTCAGTGGCTAATCTTACTTGCACGTAATGTCTTCTCACAACGATCGTTTACAATCATTAGACTTTGACGATACTCATTTAGTATGTATGAAATCACAAGCGTGATCCAGGCAAAGTGCCGCACAGTCGAGGACTGTCAGGTTGCTTAGACAGATATTGTTACGGAAAATAGCAATGGCAGTGAGACTCCAGCCTGTACTTGCATGCAGCTCACTACCGGTGGCAAATCTTTTTAGCACGGTGTTAGTTGTAAAGCACAGAAGTGCTGCACGATTGCACATCCGCGCACTCATTTAGTAAGCTTCGTACAACAAACCACAACGTTCAAATACAGCATTAGGAGGTTGAATCATTGTGAGGATGTTTACAAACGACCAAATTCTTACTGCATGTATCGCTTTATGTGATTTAAATCAGAGATGAGCAACGACCTCAAGTGTAAATGACGAGAAAAAGGGGTACTTCAACAGCAACAAGAAGAATATGATTCCTCAGGAAAGAGCGCAGCGGTTTCATTTTCAGCGAAAAACTCACACGAGTTGCACAAAAATATCGTACAGTATAATAAATCGAAAAACATGTTCAACATTTCAGACGAGTAAAGAAAAATAATAATAATAAAAAATCTCAACAAATTTCAATAAGCGAGTGAACAATAGGTTCTAGGATCACGGATAATATCAAATTTTCGAAACCGGGGGTAACAACGAAACATCCGAAAGTGTGATCCGAGCTTGGTCAACACATAGAAAAGAAACCATGGCAGATATCCGATCGCCAAGTCGCAGTGAGAACATGCCATCGGACGCAGTGGTAGCGGGGTATTCATGGCGCGGGATGTAGGCGTTTTGTTGTACGCCGATATCACAAAAAGCACCGAAAGTGGTCACGTTTTCGATGCGGCCAGTGACGGACATGCCCGCTTTCAAATCTGAAAGACTCATGGCGGAAGAGTGGAACAGCGGGAGAAATGAATCTGTCAAGGGAAAAACAAATCTATACATAATAACATCTGGATCTGTACAAGGGAATCATAGTGAAGGCTGGCGAATCGTAGGGTGCAATACCAAATGCATCAACATTTTCTTGAAGGATTTTAGACTTGATACATCGTTTTCCGAGTGCTCGCACGTAATGAAGCGAGTGAAAACAAACCACTGGAAAGTTAACTCACAGTGCGCTGGGTAGAATACAAAGTAGTTCTGTCTCAAAATATAAAGCGCAAGAATACTGCCTGAGAGAAAACGAGCACGAAATTTCTATCGTTTGTCACGTCAAAGGAGATTTCTGTGGAAATAAAGTTAGCCTATTATAAACGCAAAAAATTTCACATGGCATCGTCTGCACACCTATCATCTCGTTCAAATGCGCTGAATACCCCTGTTGAAAAGCTATCAGATGCCTAAATACATTTACAGATTGTATTCAGAACCGACATAATCCGTGACATAATCCACGCATTACGACCGGAGCTATAGTCCACCGTTTGATCGATCGCGATTACACACCCATGAATCTTTCTCCGGACAGGCACATTTGATGAGCGTCATATGACCGACCAGTCGAAAAGGAGCCAGCAATATCTGTTGTGGTCGTCCAACCAATATGGATTTTAAAAAAAACCCATTTGAAACAAACGAGTAGATATCATTACGCCGAAGTACGTAAGTTCTCGAAAAAATGATCCGCATTTGTATGCATTCACTTACATGGACCAGTGCTGTTTGTGCTCATCAAGTAGAAACTGTATGATCAGCTTTCGTATGTCTTGAAACAGTATAAAAATGGAATGTATGTATGAAAACACAAGCCTGATCCAGACAAAGTGCCACACAGTCAGGGACTGCACGTGGGCTAAGATACTGTCAGGTTGCCCAGGCCTAGACAGATAGGAGGAAAAAACAGAAATGGTAGTGAGACTACAGCGTGTTTCCACATGCAGATCACTACCGGTGGACAATAAATTTAGCATGGTGTTAGCCACAAGGTGAGAACTTGTAAGCCACTGTCGATTAAGGCTTGCACGAACGACCTTTTCAAGCATATGTGCCCTCCCCCCTACGTAGCTGGATTAAACAGATTTGACATTTGGGTCTTAGTTCGATGAGGACCAAGATGAAATGTGTGTACAACGGACCGATCATAGACGCGCAATGTTGACGAAGACAACGTTAGCAGATTGAACCAACCCGCGGTGAAGCATATACAACCGGATCGGCGAATCAGTCGAATGCAGTTGAATCTGTATTCAAGCCCTACAGAGATTGAAGAGTAGGTTGTACGATTTGGAAAAGTCAAATCTGACAAACCGTTTGCATTTTTCATCACGACTGATGGTCGCAAACTGTTGTATCGCACAAGGTGTTATCAGCGGAATCAACGGTACGCATTGAGTATCGATTGGAACTTTGTAAATGACCGCATCAAGATTCTATCGTTTAGGGTCACACAAATACTGATCGTACTATGTATGAATGATGTATGAAAGCACAAGCCTGATTCAGGCACAGTGCCGCACAGTCAGAGACTGCACGTGAAAGAGAAACGTGAAGCAATCAGGACCGGATAAACATACCTTTACGTTCATCAAAGTCAACGGGAAGACTAAGAGCTTCAGCAATATCACGCATCGTGTCCAGGCCAAAATCGCCCGTGCAAAATGATTTCAAACGAGCATCACCTGTAATATAAAAATATATTACGACAATGTACAAGGAATAGTCAATCTTCCGACGTGCAAATACAACCAGAATGGATTTAAGTACGCCAGCTCGAAAATACACGGCTAGTTCAGTGTAGCGAGCGGAACTTAGAACACCGCAGTAGCATTTCGATGAAATAACACACCACGAAGTGAAAAGGTGACAATGATTGCTTTCAAAGCCTCTAATGTATGGTATGATATGAAAGCTTAAGCCCGATCCAGGCAAAGTGCCGCACAGTCAGAGACTGCACGTGGTCGATATTACTGTCAGGTTGCCCAGGCCTAGACCGATATGAGAAATAGAGAATAAAGATGGTAGTGAGACTCCAGCGTGTTTCAACATGCAGCTCACTACCGGCTGACAATCAACTTAGCGCGGTGTTCGCCGCACAGCACAGACGAACCGTACGATTGCACATCCGTGCGCAAACCAACAACTGACCTCAGACATCAAGTAAGATCTTCCAACAGAACCTAGACGAACGGCTATGTTAAATAAATTACTCCTCTGGTTAGACCACTGTTTTTTCGGCATACCGGCTGATGTGTGCATGTACTCAAAAAGTGTTCAATTTCGGGCACATTTGAAAAGATCTTTTTTAGATTATCGGGATGTACACTTGAGAGCACATCGATCGTAATTTTGAGTTCGACGTTCGTCTGATACAATGTGATATGTGTAATCAAAAGGAACCTCATCACAAAGTGAATGAACCACGGATGTGCAATCGTGCAGTATGTCTGCTGTGCGGTTAACATCGTGCTAAATTGGTTGGCCACCGGTAGTGAGCTGCATGCTGAAACACGCTGGATTCTCACTCCCAATTCTATTTTCTTTCTGTTTCTTTTGTCATATCTGTCTAGGCCCGGGCAACCTGATAGTATCTCAGCCCACGTGCAGTCTCTGACTGTGCGGCACTTTGCCTGGATCAGGCTTGTGCTTTCACACCACACACACATGAACCATTGCATGCACGTTGTAACAACTTTACTACGGTAATTAGCTGATAGATTTGACGCCGAATCTCAGTGTTGCTTGCGCAATGAAACATCAACAGTAAACATGTCTTTCTCACTGAGACAACTAGAAAAGAAGTATTGACAACAAAAAATAACCATCGACTAAATTAACAGTGATGGGTTTTTCAAAAAGCTCGAACTTGCAGGTTGCACTTGAAGACTGATTAAACATTTAGTCAATCGAAAGAGTAACAAATGCAGAATACAAAGCACGTTCCTCCGCAGCCAAGCAGTGTTACCTACGCGGGTTGGATGATATCTGTGGTGAGTTAGACATTCGTTGATCTATGTCGATCATTGATATAAATCCAGCTTCTAAACTGCACGAGTGGCTCCCCGAGCCCGACTGAACTGCTTCTACTAACAGGAAAAAAGGCGAGGGCGAGTGACGGGCGCCTGAAATCCAGTTTGCTTCGGGCAGATGTAGCTCGTTATACTGGGAGGGCATTTCATCTAAGGGAAGGAAAACCCTGATTTTAATCCTCCGCTGCCTTGTGGAATACCCGATCACGGGAAAGGCTTCGGGAGAAAATACTGAGGAAAAATCTGAAACAGAGTCTGGTAGACGGTTAGTTGGTGCACACCACCTCTTTCTGGCAACTCCCTGCTGCCTTGCAGGTCGCACTTGGATGTGCAAAGGCTAGAGAAGCTGGCTTGAACAAACGCCGAGTGGTGCTGGGGACGCCGCTTGGTACCCTAATTCCCAAGAATCTTCATTGAAGCCGGCTCATCCGCCAGAGAAAATAGTCGTACACAAGTGCAAGTAGTAAAAACGCATCTCATTTCATAGCCTACACTGTCTAACATGACTATATGATTCGATTCCGGTGCTAGTAGCTTTATTCTTACCCACAGAGTGGGTTAGGTTCGTCTCGGAATAGTTCGAGGTAGTTAATATCCGCCGTAATTTCATAACACGAAGCGATGCCAATAGAACGCAACAAAGGGAAGGTATAACAAAAGACCTAATCGAAATTGAAAAGTCGTCTTTTGGATACACAGCACTTCAAACACAGAGAGGTTTCTAAAACAAATATGAGAACTCTGGGCAACAACAACAGGAAACTACACTGACGCAGTCAAGACGGAAATAGCGTCGTGGAGAGAGATGAATCTTACAAAAGATGACTTACGATCTGATGACTTGAGCAAATTCTTTGCAGCCTCACGAAGTTCAGGTGTGCCCACATCAGAGAGTTTGTATCCTAATGACGCAATTAAGCTATAAAAGAAATGTTTTAATACAGAGACCAAACATTTGAATCCAGAAACGTAAAATGCAGGCTTCAACAGCAAATTATGCAATGGTTCTAACACAGAATAAACGCTAACTGACAAAACGGCATCTCAGATGAGTTAAGGCGGAGATTTTGTCATTGTCACGTGTCGACGAACAGAATAATAAAGGCCAGTTGACTTACTGACTTATTCCTGTGAACTCCTGTTGGAGCATAGGGCTGCAACAACGCCACGCCAGCGAACTCTGTCCTGGGCTTCTATCCTCAGCTGAGTCCATGTCATTCCGGCATCCTTCGCTTCACTCACGACTGATCTTCTCCACGACTGCTTGGGTCGTCCCACTTTCCTTTTACCTTGTGGATTCCAGTCTAGTGCTTGCCTAGTGACGTTATCAGCTGGTTTGCGGAGTGTGTGACCTATCCACCCCCATTTTCTTTAGGCCAGTTAGGAAAATAAAATTTCGTAGATATGGAATGAAATATGAAACGGTGTCGTTGTGACACGAACCGTCTGAGGCGCATGCATAGACCCGTTTCGTGGCATTTAACGACGAGACCAATTTTCACTTTTATCTAGTCATTCATCATTTAACTCTGGAAGTAGATCGCACGAATTGAAAAAAGCTTTTGAAGTTAAGTAATTAAACACTAAATTGTGACTTGAAGGGAACCCGGTAAAGGATGATGGGAGACAAGTAAGCCGTGCACAAACAATAACTAAACGACACGCTTTCCGGCGTCGGGAGCGCAAGCAGCACTTTCGGGATGGCCCCTTCATCGGCACGTGTCGTTCAAAATTTCATGAACGTGTAAACGCGCTCAGGAAAATAAGCTTGTTTTCTTTTATCTATTTACTATCATTCGAAACATATTATCCTGATACGAATAAAATTCGGTGATAATATTTGAAGAATCCCCCAGTTTAGGAAGAACAAGCGATGCTATTGAATGATGAAAAAGATTATGCCTATCGGTGCAAATCGACCATGTGATGTTTATCTCAGTGAATTCGGCGATTGTGACCGCATGAAATCATCGCGGGCTTGCGAACCACATACACAGCCGACAGCGACCAAAACCGCCAAACAGGTCTTTTCGATACACGTCAATCAGGATAAATAAATCGCGGTGTTCACATCTCCATTCCTTACACATCACTACCGAGTGGTGCTGGGGACGCCGCTTTGTACCCAAATTCCCAAGAACCTTCTTTGAAGCCGACTCATCCTCCAGGAGGAGATAGTCGCACAAAAGTAAAGTAAAGTACATCACTACCGGTTTCTGGCTGTTTGCCGTCATCAGGTGGAGACAGTAAGATCAGGTTCGGTGAACCTTGAAACAGTGGAAAAGCGGTAAACCAAGTTTATCTTTTAAGCCACTGTTATATAAGGTTCTTACAAAGAACCATGTTGTTCAAATGAAGACTCACAAAGTGATTCATGGCAGAGCGCTCGAGGCACATATAAAAAACCAATGTATTATGGTGCTCACATCTCCATCCCATACACACCACTAGCGGATTCTGGCTGAGTGTGGGCTAATATACCCCCAAGTAGACCAGGCTTAGACAAATGTACGTGAAAACAGTATAGTATGCTATGAAAGCACAAGCTTGATCCAGGCAAAATGCCGCACAGTTAGTGACTGCAAGTGGGCGATATTACCGTCAGGTTGCCCAGGCCTAGAGAATAGAGAATAAAGATGGCCGTGAGACTCCAGCGTGTTTCAGCATGCAGCTCACTACCCGTGGCCAACCAATTTAGCACGCTGTTAGCCTCACAGCACAGAAGTACTGTAGGATTGCACATCCGTGAGAAGATGGTAGTGAACATTCAGCACGCTTCCCCATTCAGCTCAGTACATTTGGCAATCAATTTAACACAATGTTAACTGCTAAGTATTGAAGTACTGTATAATTTCAAATCCATGTACATAAACAGTATTTATGAGAAGCAGCACATGTGGGGCAATGAAAAGTAATACAAAAGGTACATAAAGCGATCAGCGAAGGTACTCATGCACGGATGTGTAATCATACAGTACTTCTGTGTTGTGCGGCTAACATCGTGTTAAATTTATTGGCCAACGTTAGTGAGCTGCATGCTGAAACACGCTGAAGTCTCACTACCATTTCTATTTTCTTTCTCATATCTGTCTAGGCCTGGGCAACCTGACAGTAATATCGCCTACGTGCAGTCTGTGACTCTGCGGCACTTTGCCTGGATCAGGCTTGTAGTTGTATACACCATACATACATACTCTGCGAAAAGTTGAACTGATGTTGAATTTAATTCGTTTTTATCGACAACTTTAGAATAGATAGCTAGTTGAATAAAGTCAGGAAATCTGAGTTTTGAAAAGAAATCATGTCAGTATTACCGAAAAAATGATAGTTCTGCAATAGGGTCAATGGGACTGAATAGGCGGATGTCCGAATAATATATGTGAATCTGTGCATTATAATGAATATTATCTGAAAAACCGTGAGTAAGGTCCCAAAAGCTGAACCGCAAAGTGACGAGCGATCACTCGATCGCCTTCGGAGTAATTCAACATAGCATGAAGGAATAAGGTGAAGCGATTAAAAACGAAAAGCTTATCCTGTCACAGTAGAGGTTAAATGCAGTTAATGTGATGGTGAATAAAAGTAGAGGAAATAGATTCGAGAGAAGAACTTACTCAGTTGCGACTTGATACGAGTCCGGGTGAACGGCCGTTTGATCCAACGGATTGAATTGCGATAGATCGGCGGTGACACGGGTCCTTTTGCGCCTCACCCCAGAGCGGACGATTTTCGCACGTTTTCGATGGTTAGCCGACGACTCAACGCTGTGATCATCATCATCATCATCACTACTGAGCACGATGAAATCACTTGGACTAGGCGATGCAGTGAAACAGAAGTTGTCGCAGAAGGATTTAATACAAGGAAACATTTGAAGTGCGTATTGAAAAGATTATAGATCAATTGAAAGCCGATGAATGGTGTAGCACCAGTAGATGACACATTCACAGAACCAAAGGGGACGAAAAGATGTATCAGCCAGTCAAACAAGGCTTAGTTAGCTTGTGGATCGCTTTCTTCGAAGTAAAGTAGATATCGTACCGGTAGACCAACCGTGGATCGTTTGTAAGAGGCAACATACTATTTGCTTCATATTATTAATGTTTCGTTGGCTAATTAATCCTTCGATTGGGGACAAAAGTTGTGGATCACTTGTGTGACGATTGGACTTCAAACAAGTTTGTGATATACGTTGCTTACTGTCGTTAGAGTAAGTAGAATAACCGTCATTGGCAAGGGTAACCAAGTTATTCGGTATGAAGCATCGTAACGCAATCGCGATGTTGCTGAAATTATATGAAAGGAATACATAATGCAACGCGCACGGAACTGATGTCCAAAACTATTATTTGCAGATGAAAAGCTCCAGGTCCTTTGACCAAGCATTGCATCAAATACTTCCGATAGGGAAAATTGCTTTTTTGCACGAAGCGTGGGTTACAGGGTATGGTATGGTAATGTTAAGAAGGTAACCTTCGAATGTACATTATGTAATAGTTTACAGTTTACATAAAACCTCTGTTCCCTCTTTCAGCTTGCCATTGGTGCTTTTGTACTTCAGCAATAAACTTCCATTCAAATCACTCGTGCTTCCGTCTGAACCAGTCTGTTTGCGAATCTAGAATTTTTCCGTGACTGTGAAAACATAACAGGTATGAAAGCACAAGCCTGATCCAGGCAAAGTGCCGCACAGTCAGAGACTGCAGGTTGCCCAGGTCTAGACAGATATGAGGGGGGAAACAGAAATGATAGTGAGACTCCAGTATGTTTCAGCATGCAGCTCATTACCGTTGGCCAATCAATTTTGCACGATGCTAGCCGCACAGCATCGAAATGCTGCACGATTGCACATCCGTGGGTTACAGGGAGTTCATGCCTACACAAAAATTCTACTCGGCAACAACATTACTTACCAAGGTGAATACGCGTCAGACGTCGAACGGTAGTCGCGCGATTTCGATTAGATCGCAGCAGGAACTAGGATGTCGATTGATGAGTAATTATGATCGCCTATTATGTGGGCTGGTATCACACACTTTTCGCCGTCAGCGGGTCAAGTAGAGTAGTCGTCATTGGAGAACACAAAACAGTTATCCACTTTAAACAAGGCAACGAAGTCGAGTTGCTCTGCATAAGCACTTGATGAATACATACAGAGGACATAGCAGTCCCCAACAAAAAAGGAAAGTGTAACACATGTAGATGCAGTGTTACCATTTTAAAAACTTTATAGTCGTAGCAAAGCAATTGGCACGTAAGTGACATTCTCGAATAATCCGGTTGAACAAAGCTAGAGGGTTGTTAACTTGGACACCGTTGATGGCTGTGAAGCGAAGTCGACCAATGCTTACAGATATCCAACCTACCGAGCTGTTAGGATAGCTGAGTTGTCACGAGACGCATTGGATTGAGATTCATGTCGCACAACACGTGTCTGGTCACATAACGGGATTGTGTAATATGTGTTCCGGGTGGTATCCTCGTCACTAGACCACACAACCAGTTCATTGGCACCAAAACAATGCACTTACACGTATCCATTCGACTGGGAGTCGGTTATATCAGCGAACATATCGAATCGAAATCCCAATGGTCGGGTAGCGTGTTTGGACATGTAACCACTATCACCAGACAACGCAAAATCATCATCGCTGGAAATCACAACCGGCGATGTCGCCCTGAAACAATACAACGGATTGGCATCCCGTTTTGTTTACATGACAAAGGAATTAGTCTTACTGGTGTGTGTGTGTGTGTAGTGAGGAAATGATGCATCCAGAATGATGTAGACTCGGTAGTTGAATAGCGTGTAGTGTGAGAGACGGGTTAGATACATACGATTCTCGTCTCAAAGCGATGCATCGGAAAACAGCCAACTACCGTAAATCATACTAAAGACAAAGTGGTCAAAGAAGCACAGTCGAATAACGTTCTACAAGATTACGCGCAGATATTGCGAAAAGAACTAATTCGGAAAACAGGTCACAAGATGAGCACAAGACTAGATGAACACCAGTATGTCATACGCAGACATGATCGGAAATCATTAATCTCAATACATATCGATCAACTCGGGTATTAGTTCGACTGGGAACGCACGAAGATAGTTGCCAAAGGAAACGACGACGGTTGCGAGAAGTACTTGAAGCGTGACACAGTAATTAACCAGCATCCCAAATTGTCTGCGATTTATGGACCAATGAGAAACCGCATATCGAGAAGGCAGAACAGGAATTCGAAAAAATCCCGGACAAACACACGGCATGAGAACCAAATAATTTCAATTACACGACGCTCTGAAAGAAGTTTTGCTGATGATGTCATCTAGCCCAACAACAACTACGCAACTTGCCGAACACATACACACTATGCGCTACGAATCTTTTGCTATATATAGTTGAATCGCCAACACGCATGACTTCGGGTTTCGGAGGAATCGTATGTGAACGGGTCGAGTGAAAAAACGTGGAGATGGACAACGTCAGCCGCGATTTAACGATATGCAATTCGTCAAAGTCGGTCACACGAGCCCCGCTTGACACGAAATCCATCGGCAAATCAGATCAAAATAACGATCAAGAACAAGGTTTTTGGTTACGCGCTTTGTCTATAAAAGCAAGACTGTTTAACTGTAACTCGTCTTATACTGTGGGGTTCGTGGGTGAACGTGATAAGCGGTGTAACGTTTGACCTCCGGGGGATGAAAGTGGACGGAAAACACGGGGGGTCGACTTGTCGCGGAGACCTGTGTTAACAACGTAATCAAGGTTAACACAGCAAAAGGGGTTTGGAATCACGCAATCGTACCTTGCCAACTATCATATGCATCACGGGAACTGATTGATTATGTGATTAAGAAAGAAAAAAACGTTTTCCCGAAAACAACGCACTCTAATTTCGTTGGGACAATTGGGGAAGTCGGTCTAATACGAACGAACCCGGCACATTGGGCAAACGTCGCCGAACCAATACCTTTCACCTAGAAAAAGGAAAAAAGCACATTGGCATGAGATGAGACACAATGATTGTAGTGAAATTAATGACGGCGCCTATTAATAAATTTAACATGCCCATCTCGTGCCTTTTTCACTGGGATTTGCAAGATATCATGAAATCGCTTAGCGATAGCATTGCGCCATCATTATACTATATCTGGGATATCTGAGTCGAATAAACGATGTGATCACAGACCGATTGTATCCGCGTCAGTAATCTAGGCGAATCGGACATCTAGATCGCCGCCCGATGAAGTGAGCTGATTGTCTGAATAACAATTTCAGACTCAATAGGCTGATTTGGTAATGTTGAACTTCACATCAGTGGTTAAGAACAACCGGCTATGAAGGGTTTCAAGTTCCTAGGCCACAAATTATGTCATCAAACCAATGTTAAGAACGGTGAATCAGCGTTGCGTTCTAACCACACTGCAATGGCACACGTTATTATTGGATCGTGTGTCGTAATCTGTTTTGTGTTCCTCAGGTTAAACAGAGAAAAGCGAACGCGAGAGCTAACTAAACACCTCGAACGTCATTGCATAGACGATCCTTCATCTCATTCGTTTCGAGAAATCTTTCTATAATGTTTCCATTAAACAAATCACGCAACATTTATCTCGTGGATATTTTGTGTCGTTACCATTTCTGCGATTGTGTACCGTTTTTTGTATTGAGCACTAATGCACAGCTGAGATTACGACTATTTTCGCATGAAGCTTTGGCTTCTTCATTGCGTTTTCTATGCATGGGTGTTCAAAGGTAAATCTTAAAACAAGACCCTATTGCCTAATGATTAGAGAGAAGAAAAGACTTTGGCATGGCATATAAAAATGAATGTACAATGCGACATAGTTGGTGTAGCCGGTTTTATTGAATGAAGAGCGAGGTTTGATATATCTATGATGAACTACGAATATGTTAGGTTTGGTTCCTTATGACACTCATGATTATGATAAAAAACACATTGGGGACAAGTCAGCAGCATATGGAAGAGCAAATTGAGCTTGCCGGCTGTTGCGTTTAACAATAAGGCCACTCGAGTTGAGTGTTGAAGCACAATGTTCTTATGCATAAATGAAATCTTAAGCGTGGATCTAGGCACGGTGTCGCACAGTCAGACTGCGGATGTGCCACGATACTGCCAAGTTTCCTACGGCTAAGGAGGAAATGAGACTCTAGCGTATTTCCGCGTGCAGTTTATTACCATTGGCAAACCAAATTACCACGGTGTTACCGGAATAGTACAAAAGTACAATACAATTGCACATCTATGCGATACAATGTACTGAGGTTTAACTTGGTCAGAAAGTGTGCGTTGGCACCGTTGTAGACAAAATGAAATACGATTATGGAACAAGCCGAGCTGATATTGAGTAGTCGGGGGCCAATCGCACTTATTGAGGTCTGCTGTCTAACCAATGATCATAATATATGCGCAGCCGGCAATATGCTATTTCAGCGCAACGCCTATTCCTACATTATCTACAAGCTCTGTCGGACAACGAGTATCAAACACCAAAGAGAAAAACCCAAAGCAAGGAGAACCTTCAACAAATCAGAACGTGATCGAAAGGATCCATTTTTCAAACGATACTCCAGGATGGATTTCGCCTTCGCTTCTGTTAAACCGGCAACGCGGGATAGAATGTGTAACGGGGCTGCATTCAGGTCCACTCCGACAAAACTAATACATTCCTCCATCAGAGCATTCACGGCGGCGACCAAGCGTTTCTCCGGCAAGTCATGCTGATACATTCCTATCCCCAAATGCTTCGGTTCAATTTTGACCAATTCAGAAAGCGGGTCTTGAAGACGCCTGGCAATGGAAATGGCTCCACGCAGGCTGACATCCACATTCGGTAATTCAGTGTCTGCTAACTTGGAGGCGCTGTACCAGGATGCACCAGCCTCGCTAATTACTGCAAAGCGCACGCAAAGCGGGCGAAAGTGTCCAGAAGAAATAAGATTGGCAAGCCAGAGGCCGGTTTGACGACTACCTACACCATTGCCCAAGGCGATAGTTTGAATGCTGAAAAAGAATGATACATGATACATGCGGAAACGGAATAGCGTTGATGAATGGTACATCAACCATGAATATCAAGATGAGATCAAAACGTGAATTGAATTTTCGGTGTAATAAATTGTAGTTTCAAACCAACGAAGTCCCTCGCGGACAGTACCCAGTTTCTGGTAAAGTTCGGCCAGAGTTGGAAAAGCGGATACCATGAGCTCGTTATTTAACTACTAAGTGTATATAATCCGTGTTTGTCTATGGTGGTAAGATCAAAAGGTTTTGAACCGATTTCTATGTGTCTCTTCTCTGCATTGAACACAAGGACTAGTACCGCCGCTGTAGCGATCACTCTCAATGTTTGCACTTTATCTCTATGCTGTGTAGGATCTATGCGCTAAATTGTTGAGACAGGTACAGAGCTGTATACAGAAACACAACGGCAATCACACTGTTATTTTCTCCATTTTTCACCTGTCTCGACCTGGACAACCTGAATGCAACTTAGCAAATATGCAGACTATTATTCTGAGGCACATTGCCTTGACACAGGCTTACAATTTCATATATATATAGACATGAAGTACAACAAAGAAGCTTCCCATTTTCGACAAATTTTATTGTTTCGACTGAGGTTATCCATTCACTAATAACTGTTCAAGATGAGTACGACAATTTGATAACTGATGTTGGGATCTACTCGTCATTTTTTTAAACTTCATTTTGAAAATTTTATTCACATGTCTGTCTAGGATTGGGTAATCTGACAGTATTTCGGCCCACGTACCGTATTAATTGCGCGACATTTTGCCTGGATCAGGCTTGTGTGATTTTATGAATTTCAATTTTTCTCAGCTTTGTGGAGAAATTCAGTTTTATTACTGGCAATTCGTGTGTACTCGAATAAAGTCACTTTCTTTTTATTCTTATTCTTCTCTATCTGCTACAAATTTAACCAGCTAATCAATATGCAAAATACGACGTTTAATGTCATCTTCAATCAGTCATCAAGCATGTTGCAATACGTCTGTAGCACGGTGTTAAATTGATTTTCCAAAGGTAGTGCGAGGCATGCGGTAACAGGCTGGATTCTCACGTATCGGGAGCCTTATCATGAATCTACGCAAGTTGCCGCACAGTCAGAAACCACGGGTGGGCCAAGATACTGTCAGGTCGCTCAGGCCGAGACAGATATAAGAAAATGGTAATGAGGTTCCTCCTGGACTGTTTAGTCATTCAAAAAGCTGTAAAACATGAAATTTATGCGATTGTGATGTACATTCATGGTGGACATCGACCGAAGGAGGCCAACAACAACGAGTTTCTTCCTGAACTACTGAAATTCTGCACCATTCCACATACATGCCTCCGTGAATAGAGGAGGAAAGAATAGTAGATATAACTGCGTATCTTCCTCAGTATTCAAAGACAGAAACAAATGACGAAGAAGAATCAGAGGCGTTTACCAACAAACGAAAGGACATTCACCTCAGAACTAACGTTTGAAAAGGTAAACATAATGTGCTTTAACAGAGTGCCCAAGTTCAATTGACATTTACAAATAGCGAAGGGAACATCATCAAAAAGTCGATCACGTGAAGCAAAAGGTTGTTTCAAACAAGTCGTAGTGGGATAGCGAACTTGCGAGCGTTTGACGATCGTAACGGTTTTGCAATATTATCCCCGTATCAAGATACATCTACTTACTTGTGTCGCTTCATTGTCTCTGTCAGGTGAGCGAGGCCACGTTCATCGGAATACTTATTTTCACCGGCCGAATAATCTTTCCTATTAACAAAGTGTGGCCACACGATTCCGGTTGACAACACAGCGCCATGTGTATCACAAGCTGCCCACTTGCATCCATGGTGCCATCCGGGATCCAGACCGAGTACGGGTAGACGATCCCCTGGCGCAGCAGTCGAAGAGGAGATAACTTCTGCATCGCAAGATTTACGGCAACGCAACGGAGCTGTCATCAGCAAACGCCGGAGATTTTCACTGAATACGCTGAGTGAGGTGTCGTGGGCACGAGCAAGTAAATTGGACCTGTGAGTAAAGTTAATGGAAAAGAATATAAGGAGACACATAAATAGCAACAGGTCGCGGTAGTAAAGTGCCATATCTTCCTTTGCCTTCCAAGAGCTTCGGGAATCGATCTTTGTCATGATTGCACCTATGGGAAAATGTGCTTACACTCAAGTTCGATGACAGTCGGAAAAGCAAATGGGACAACCAAGCACCCGAGGATCTCCTTCCTACCATCCATTCACTAAGTGAAATTCAACCACCCGGTCTACCTCGCGTTAATGTAACCGAACTAGTGAGCTGCATGCTGAAACAGGCTGGAGTCTCACTACCAATTCCTGTTCATTTTTCTTCCTCATATGTGTCTAGGCCTGGGCAACCTGGCAGTATCTTAGCCCACGTGCAGTCTCTGACTGTGCGGCACTTTGCCTGGATCAGGCTTGTGCATTCTTACTTCACTTGACTCACACCGAACGTCTCCATTTCTTCTACATCTGTCTAGGCTAGGGGAAGTTGACAATATATCGGCACACGCATAGTCGATGGCCGTGTGGCACTTTGACTGGCCGAGGCTTGTGATTTCATTCATAGCGGCCTTATGGGCTTCGGTGAAAAAAGCCAAAGCAACGAGACTGTGGCCACGCAAACTGATGGTATGGTATGATGGTATGAAAGCACAAGCCTGATCCAGGCAAAGTGCCGCACAGTCAGACTGCACGTGGGCTAAGATACTGTCTGGTTGCCCAGGCCTAGACAGATATGAGGGGGGGAATAAACATAGAAATGGTAATGAGACTGTAGCGCGTTTCAGCATGCAGCTCACTACCGTTGGTCAATCAATTTAGCACGATGTTAGCCGTACAGCACAGGAATGCTGCACGATTGCACATCCGTGCAAACTGATACGGCAAAATAGCTTAACACAAGCCAAACGAAACCAAGAGGTCACAAGCCAACCACTTTGCATGCATCATTTAACACGTCACTCTCTACTGGAGCAAGGAAACTGGTGATGGGAACTCACCAAATGGAACGCGACAAATGAGGCTCTATCAAACGATCCCATGAATCATTGAACGAATTCACCAGCAATGAATGATGAACGTGGTGCACGGTGTTTGAATACATCCTCATCGCAAATTGTTGCGATAGGGATTTAACCTCGACAGGGATTACAATTTTCATTGTCAAGGCGCCTCTGGCCACACCACGATTGATAGCCAAAATCTGAAGTGAAAAAAAACAAGCGATTACAAACAAACCTAAACGGTAAGAGTGCACTGCAGAGTAGCTCGTCCTCACATTTATATTCTATATGGAACAGTATTAGATATGGGAACATGACATAGCGACCGGAGTGCATCTCGCAAGCAGTTCGCTTACAACAGTCGAATTTAGGAAGAAATACACTTGGTACATTGTCGAATATCACGATCATGTGTATGTGATAGCTCTGACCTTAAGGCATTGCTAATGGAAAACATGAGAGAATCACATCGTTTATTGTGCAACACCATGTGGCCAGTACGTCTGAGGCAAATGAAGTCAGCCTAATTCGAGGTTTGCTAGATTGGTCGAACCACGTAATACTTAAGCATAGGTCTGAACGTCGACTCAAGGGACGAATTAAGACTAAGCATCTTAGGAAAGTTTGAGTGATCTTGTGCGCTCGAAAAGTGTTGCGATGAAGGGACATTGTAATCATGCACGGGGACATCGACCCATATCGTATGCGCATTTACTCATATAGATAACATTTACAGAAGCGGAATAGAGTGTCTTCCACATTGGCGCGCTGAGATGTACGTAAAGGCGATTGAATATGGAGAACTAGCTGTTGCGCATGCAGCAAGTGCGCCTTCTCCACGACACCATTGGAACCAAGGGCAACGATGTCATCGCGGGAGTTGCAAGGACGAAGTTGAATACAACTGTCAAACGGAACTCCGGCTCCGGGTTTTTCATCGATGTTTACTACTGAAGTCTTTTCCATGGCTGGATATAACCACAAGGCAGTTGAGGTTTGAGATAAGGGTTTTCTATCCCCTAAGTGGACCGCCTTCGTAGACTTACGAGCTCCACCTGCCCGAAGTAAACTAAATTTGAGGCGCCAGTCAGCCGCCTGTCACTGGAACCGCAGAGTCACGCAGGAAAACGCAAGCAGGTGATGGACTTGGCTGCCAGAGGCTATATAAGACGCGCGGCATTTTGGAAATGAGAGTTTATCCCCAAAACCGACTATGACAACCTTGGAAGCAGATAACTTTTATTAAACGACGAAAAGGTTGGTGATGGTTCATTATCATGTTTTTAAAGTGAAAGACTTCGGAGTTTTATCGAAGAAACGCACACCTTAATATTATTCTCACCAATAAAATTGTCTCCCGAAGAAAAACCAATAAGGCAACAAAAATTATACTTGAGTGCCACTGTTTGATAGGGTTCGTACAAGGAATCACGATGTTCAACCACAGAATCACATAGTGATTCGTGGTCAAGCACTCGAGGCGCTTATGGATGATCAAAGTGATGTGTTGCTCACATTCCCGCACTTACCACTGCCGGTTTCTGGCTGTTTGCTGTCATCAGGGGACAGTAAGACGAGGGTTCAGTGAACCTCGTAGCAGTGGAAAAGTGTTAACAAAAATTATACTTGAGTGCCACTGTTTGATAGGGTTCGTACAAGGAATCACGATGTTCAACCACAGAATCACATAGTGATTTGCGGCCAAGCGCTCATGGATGGCAAATGTAATGTTCAGCTCAAATAATCTGCACTTACATATCACAACCAGAAACCATGTGGTAGCGTGTAAGTGCTGCCTGAGGTAAAAGCCAGATTCAGGGATACCCTATCGGTTTCCCTTTTAAAAAATCGGCCGGTCGAGCTGGATAGTCATTGGCACTACTTTAAGAAAGCACTCTATGACTCTGCTACGGAATGCTGCAAAGTCATTCGTCAACCGTCAAACCGCTGGGTCTCTGCTGAGTCCCTCACACTGCTCGAACAGCACCGTGCCATACCGAGTGGTTTAGAGTATGAGGACGATCAGAAGTGTCTTGGACTCCCAATCAAAGATAGTCTGAGACGTGACCGTGAGACTTCATGGAAAGAGCGCGCCTCGGAGATGGAAAGAGCGTCAGCAATGAGCAACATGAGGAGACTTTACCAATTGATTCGTGTCTGTGGCCCTAAGCCGCAAGATCTGAGCGAAACCATCCTCTAGGATGATGGCTCGCGCACAACGAGCCTTCACAGATGTTTAGAAAGATGGAGAGAATAATTCTCTCAGCAGTTTAATCAGCACCGTCCCTCAGATAGCGCCAACATCCCTCAATCCACTTTACAGTGGACCGTGTCGCTAGCCCCGCCCAGTGTCGAAGAAATACGAAGAGAGATCCAATTACTAAAGCGACACAAGGCGCCGGGTCCCGACGAGCTACACCCGGTATTCTTCAAGGAAGGAGGCGAGGCAGTCGTAGCAGATTTGCGCGAGCTGTTCTCAAAGGTTTGGGTTGATGAGAGGGTACCTGCCTCCTGGGGTGAATCGCTAGTAATACCAGTCCATAAAAAAGGAGCGCGGAACGAATGCTGCAACTATCGCGGAATTTCGCTTATTCCGGTGGTAGCTAAGATATTGGTCGCCATCCTCCTTCGCAGACTTACCCCGATTCGTGAGGGCACTTCTCGCGAAGAGCAAGCTGGCTTCCGACCAGGGCGCGGATGTGTAGACCAGATCTTCGTTCTGCGACAGTTGCTAGAACATCGTCACCTGTATCAGCGACCTACCATTGTGGTGTTTTTGGATATCAGAGCCGCCTTTGACTCGGTTGACAGATCCGCCCTATGGAACTGCTTACTTCGCAATGGAATCCCATCGAAGTACGTCGCTATCCTAAAGGACCTATACGCACACTCGATAGGGAGGGTAAGGGCGTACGATAGCCTTTCAATGCCATTCAGCACCACTACGGGTGTAAGACAAGGATGTCCATTCTCCCCGTTCTTGTTCAACTTCGCCATCGATGACGTCTTCAGGAGTGCTCTCAGTAGTTTCTCCACGGGTGGCGTTGAGCTCCTACCAAGTGAGCAGATTATGGACCTGGACTATGCTGATGATATTGCCTCATTGGGCGAAGACCCAACATTTATCCAACAAGCCTTGGATATGTTGGCAATGGAGGAATCTAAGTATGGGCTGCTCTTCTCGCCAAGCTAAAGTAAAGTGCTCCTTCAGGACTGGTCTGGTGAACTGCCAAATTTAGCTATAAATGATCTGATTCTCGATCATGTTGAGCAGTTCAAATACCTAGGAAGTCTAGTGGTTGCTGGGGGTCGGATAGAGAAGGAAATCACGTCCAGAATTGCTAAGGCCAGACTGGCAGTCGCTAGACTTAAGTGCCTCTGGAAGAGACGTGATTTGAGCTTGGGAATTAAAGGACGGATATATTCCACCTCGGTAAGGACAGTATTGCTATACGGGAGTGAATGTTGGACAGTTCGCTCAGAAGATGTTAGGAGGCTTGAGGTTTTCGACCAACGTTGTCTGCAAAGGATTGCTCACGTACGGTGGCAACACCACGTATGCAACTCTGATGTCAGGCGCCGCGTCTTAGGAAGCAACGGCACTAGTGTTCAGACAGCCATTAACCGACGTCGCCTATGCTGGTTGGGGCACGTCCTGTGCATGAAACCCGAACGGTTACCACGCCGAGCGCTTTATGCGTCAGCTGGTACAGACTGGAGAAAAGTGGTCAGCTACTAACATGAAAGAGTAGCTTGAAAAGGCTCACTTCTGGTTTAGCTAAGGTTGGACGAGCGCGCTTGCCTGGATGGGGTGCAAGAGAAGGTGAGAGTGTATGGCTCGACACATTGGCAACGATGGCAATCAACCGAAATCAATGGAAATAGTGCATCATCTCTATTACTCCCTGAAATTTTCCTGTTGTTCAAAAACTTTATTTTAAAAAAATTCAAAAAAATGATGTGGAAATGGACAAAAAATACTTACTATTACCCTTTCACTGTTTCTACATTTCATTTTTACTGTTGAACGGCACCATATCTGTATCAG
Organism: Atriophallophorus winterbourni; assembly: GCA_013407085.1. Classification (NCBI taxonomy): domain Eukaryota; kingdom Metazoa; phylum Platyhelminthes; class Trematoda; order Plagiorchiida; family Microphallidae; genus Atriophallophorus; species Atriophallophorus winterbourni. Next base: position 54,198 of record JACCGJ010017356.1, read on the forward strand.
ATTGTGCATATATATATATATATATATATATATATATATATATGCTGTACAGTCACAGACTACACGTGGGCTAAGATACTGTCAGGTTGCCAGGCCTAGACAGATGAAGATATGAGAGAGAAAATAGAAATGGTATTGAGACTCACGCGTGTTTCAGCATGCACCTCACTACCGGGGGCCAATCAATTTAGCACGGTCTTAGCCGCACAGCACAAACGTACAGCACGATTGCACATCCGTGCATCCTAGTCATTGCAAACGTGAATGTTTGCTAGTCGAGTATCATTTCACAAGATTGAAGTAAGACTGAGTTTGATGATGGTCTGCCATACACATCGAGGCATTAGCAAGTAGACGGTGTGAAATTTCACCAAGGTGGACTGAACTAAGGCGTGCTTGAGCATGTGGTAGCTACACCGGTAAAACTACGAATTGATTGAGAGCGTGCCAAAATGTTCGCATGTGTGGAAACTGTTTGGCAATGGGCTTTCCATTGCTCGAGGTTTGTGACATGCAGGTAGGATTGTGCCGCATTTCGGTATGGTATAGACAACGCCAGGCTAAACTGATAGCTGTATTCGAAAACACAATACAGTCGTCGTGACATTATACATGTCTTATGTCTGCATTGGCTTTGACAACATGAAAGCTTCACAACACACGTGTAATCTGTGTACGTATGAGGTATGGAAACATGCAGTGATTCAGACAGTGCAACACAGTAGAACACCGTATTGTCAAGTTACTCAGGCTTAGACAGACATAAGGTATATGGTATGGTATGAAAGCACAAGCCTGATCCAGGCAAAGTACCGCACAGTCAGAGACTGTACGTGGGCTAAGATAGTGTCAGGTTGCCCAGGGCTAGACAGATATGTGGGGGGTAGAAATGGTAGCGAGACTCCAGCGTGTTTCAGCATGCAGCTCACTACCGTTGGCCAATCAATTTAGCACGATGTTAGTTGTACATCACAGAAATGCTGCACGATTGCACATCCATAAGAAGGAAAATAGTAGTGTCAGCGTGTTTCCGCATATAGTTCATTACCCGGTGGTAAATTAATTTAGCATGGTACTAGTTGGGCAGCACAGACGTGTTGCACAATTCACTCACAACTTGGTGCAGCAATATATTTCGGACAAGGGTAAACAGTGGGGGTGGCTTAAGGTGCAAGTGTACAAGTAGACGATAAATAGCGGAGCATGTATGAAAGCACAAGCCTGATCCAGGCAAAGTGCCACACAGTCAGAGACTGCACGTGGGCTAAGATACTGTCAGGTTGCCCAGGCCTAGACAGATATGACGGGGTAAATAGAAATAGAAATGGTAGTGAGACTCCAGCGTGTACTCGCATGCAGCTCACTACCGTTGGCCAATCAATTTAGCACGATGTTAGCCGCACAGCACAGAAATGCTGCACGATTGCACATCCGTGCACAATAGCGGAGCATATGTAGAATTAGATGCGATTTGAATGTGAACAGAGACGTTTGCGCTTTCTAATTTACGTCAAACCACAAACGAACAAGCGGGTGGCTGTGTTATACAAAAGTACACAGAAGGGTTTCCAGAGATACACTTAAAAAACAAAATAGAATAAGGCAAAGCCGTGCGAAAACTCGAACAGTGTGGGTACGAGTGAGACAGTGACTGAATAAAAATTACGTAGAAATCAAACAGCTTCTGCTTTCTAATTAACGGTCCTTACTAATTGCGATCAGCGCAGCACACTGGCACTTGTGAAACCGTAAATATGATCAAGAAACGGGCAGATGGTTAGAATGTGAAGTGTCAAGCAAGAGAATGGCGCCGGAATATCGCTTACTTGATGGGGATGAATTTTTGCAATAGGTTTGGAAAAGTTTGCATAGTTTCTGAATGTGAACTGATCATCTTTCATAAATGGTTGCTGAGATTTCGAAGTTACAGCCTTGACATCGCAGGCTTCTGATACACCTTTGCCCGGTTTCTTAGAACCACCTTCTTGTATTTGACGCTTTTTCTTCTCCGATGTGTTCAGAGTGGGCTGATGTATCTTGCAGCTTTACAGGTGCAAAGTGGAGAAAACAAAATCAGTGTTGATTAGTAGGATTGATGCCACGTTAATATGAAATCACAAGCATGAAGCTAGTCAACTAACCGCGAAGTAGGCTGAGATAATGTCTGGCTATCCTGGCCAAGACAGATACGAGAAACGGGAAATGGTTAAATGATTTCAGCGTTTTTTTGGCACACCGCTCAATAGTATTACATGATCCAAACAACTGCCGGTCGTTGGCAATTCAACGGGACAAAAAAAGTTCAACGAGTAAAACATAGACAAGGTGAAAATGATAAAGAAGTAGTATGTATGTATGAAAGCACAAGCCTGATCCAGGCAAAGTGCCGCACAGTCAGAGACTGCACGTGGGCTAAGATACTGTCAGGTTGCCCAGGCCTAGACAGATATGAGAAAGGAAACAGAGAATAGAGATGGTAGTGAGACTGCAGCCGGTTTCAGCATGCAGCTCACTAACTCTGGCCAATCAATTTAGCACGGTGTTCGCCGCACATAACAAATTACTGCAAGATTGTAGTAGGATAACAAATTTAGCAACCATCAAAACGTAATTTAAAAACAGCCACTAATAGGAATCGTGACACAAATACAGCCAGTAATAAAACGTACTGATTTCATACAATCCGTGAGATGATACGTCATCATGCGGACTGTTTAAATCGCACATGACCCAACTAACATCCCACATTGCTTCAATCGCTTTGACAGTCAGGCATAGGTGTTGTTCTAAACATAGAATCCTAAACTAGTCTAAAAGAAATAGTCCCATAGTCGAAATATAACATGTTCGCATTTGGTTCAATCAAGCTAACTGCGCAAATAAACAATACGATGGACGGGTGTATGGCACGCGGTAGCTATGGGGTTGAAAGTGAGCGTGAGGGGTTAAAACGTTCCTTACGACCTGACGGTTGTTGAGCTCTTTCGGTCGATACCTATCATGGATGTACATCCTAAGCAAATGATGGTTTTATGCTATACAGCGTTGCAAATGATTCGGGAGGAACAATCACTTCCAAAGTGTTTACAGCGACAGGCAGAACTCGGTAGATCGGTGACATTTGCACGCTGACGGTACGCTGTACCATTCGAAGAAGAAACACATACTTACATCGGCGTTGCATCAAACAACGTAGGGGAATAACCATACACGATACATTAATCCGCTATGAAGCATGGTATCAAACACGATGAGTTTAACGCATGCTCGTAACGTTAGATGAACAATCCCTATCACTTTGATCCAGGACACCTTCAAACGGTAGCATTTTAGAGCAGGGGTAATTGAGAGCACATAAACAACAGCAGATAAGCACATGGCCGGTAGACGGTTTGCGTGAATTTGCTATTCTTGCCAACTCGGTGCCACATAAAAAATCAAACTCCACCTCGGTAATTCAACGAAGGCGTTAACTCACAGATTTTGTGCATTGTGGATTATTTCGATATCCTTTGAAAACTTGTCCGCTATGATGTGCCCTACAGCTTGTTCGATTGCTGCTTTGGTTTTAAGGGCCGCTAGAAATAAAAAAACAACAACATGGTATGATCAGAAGGGAAACGAATATAGAACAGAACACATATTATGTCACGGCAAGTGCGAATACTGATAAAGCACAGAGCAGGCGAACAGATGGCAAGTGTGCGAGCTACTGTCGGCTTCCGTTACCCGGGGAAAAAGCAATCAATGCAACAATGACAAGTTCTTTGTGGTACCTTAATACTAGTTCGGTTGATGTAACAGGGCTGTCTATATTGGAGAAAAATGCTGCATAATTGCATAACCATTGACAAATAGCAGTCGCACAGCAGTGTAGTAAGTTTACGCCTATTGCTATACAGTTATGTTGGTTACATAAGCTCTCCCACAACTATCCAGATATTTGTATCATATTGTTTGATGATAGCAAAGCTTAATGCTTGTAAGCCACAGGAAGTCATCCTTGTTAATAACAAACTGAGTATGGCTAAATGAGCGGCTTTCATTTTCGGTGTGATTAGAACGGAGAGGGAATTTTAGCTATCATATGCTCGACGGGAATATAGTCCGTCGTAGCGGTTCCCGATCACCATGACCAAATTCGAAACGAATTAGGTTGAGTTCAGTGCCTTTCCAACCGCGAGGCTAATATTAAAATAGTGATCATGGCCAGGAATAGGCATAGAAAAATGTGAACGTGAAGAACAAGGCATGCAAAACGAACGTTCGATTTTTGAAACTACGGCAGTGAAACCTCGACCACCCAAGCAAGACACGAACGGAAGCCGAATGCTTTCCATCTACGAAGCATCCGTCGTATCTTGAACATATCGTGGATGGACAGAGTGACTGGGGCTGAAGTCCTTTACAAAGTTGGTCTACAGAGCATGCTCACCCTATTACGTCAGCGCCACCTTGGTTATGTCTATAGAATGGAAAATGGTCGTATTCCGAAAGATCTACTCTATGGTGAGTTGCAATTAGGAAGTCGACCATTGGGAAGACAGCACTTGCGGTACAACGACGTTTACAAAAGAGATATGAAAGCTCTTGGCATTGACCCCGCGAGCTGGGAAGAACTTGCTCTTGACCGCTCACTTTGGAGGCATTGTGTAAAGCGTCGTCTGCAAGCCGGGGAGGAGCAGATACAGCTCTTGGCTGCTGAACGCAGATAACGCCGCCGGTGTGTAACTGACGTCCTACAACAGAGTTCTGACCATCGTTGCAAGCGCTGCGGGAGAGAATCTTCCTCCCGAATCGGACTGTTTAGACATTCAAAAAGCTGTAAAACATGAAAATTCATTCGATTGTGATGTACATCCATGGTCGACATCGACCGATGGAGGCCAACAACAACAGATCGACTTGATATTTTTCTGCACCCGAAACCGCTAAAAAGAACACGGGAAGCCATTAAGACATGTATGTATGTATGTATGTATGCATGTATGTATGTATGTATATATGAATGTAAGTATGTATGTTTGAAAGTACAAGCCTGATCCAAGGCAAAGTGACGCATAGCCATAAACTGTAGGTGGGATGAGATACGGTCAGGCTGCCCAGACCTGACAGTATCTTAGTCCACGTGCGACACTTTCATAGATCAGGCTTGTGATTTATCCATCATACATCATACAGCTGTACTTTATTGTTAATTAGGTGTAACGGTTAGCATATAATATTTTAAAAATAGGAAGAAATAAAACCTGAATATTTTCGCAGTTTAAGTTTGTTAATGTGACAGCGGAATGCTCCAGGCTTGCGTCACAGACTGTAAAATGCTTTAATTTCGAGCGGGAAGGTAAAACGGAAAAACGCACAATGTTCATTCCGTTCTAAGGAACGGCAATCTTGAACATTGGATAGTTTAACTGTGGGTCAGTGATAGAAAAGTGTTTACCCACTTATGCAACTAACTAAAACATTCCGGTTTAGCAGCTGAATACAAAACAAGCTAAATAAGCAGCTGAAGATACAAATGATGGTATCTCAAATTATTGTGAATTTAGTGTATGGATAAGAACGTACCTAATGCTTTTTGAGGGGCATGGGCACAGAAATCAGCGGGTAGACCAGATTTCAAAATAGCTTGGGCAAGCGGCTCAAGGTCCAGAGCTCTCGCTTTCGCAGCAAACGATTGCGTTTTGTCGGGAGTGAAAGGCTTAAGCTTGAAAAGAAAAATAAATAGCATTGCACAAAGCATACCACTAGCTTAAGTTCCTCCTCTGACTTGCATTTTTGCAAACTGTTTGTAAGTTCATTATTGATGAGGCCTCGCTTATTCAAATTTTGAAATGCCTTGTCAATTTGTTCGATGAGGTTTCTTTGAATATAGTATGTGACAAGTGCTTACTTCGTCTGCAACATTTTCTCTTTCAGTTTATGTAAAACAGATGGAGCTAAGCCACCGGTTGCTTCCTTGCGGTAACGTGCAATGAAAGGCACCGTGTGGCCTTTTTCGAACATGGAAAGAACACGCGAGGTAACCTGACGGTTCACATTGGTATATTCGGAAACCTCCTCAGTTAAATCAATCACATCAATCGGGGAAACGGTACACTTGCTCATTTCTGAAACGAAATAAAGAGATAAATAGAAGGGACGAAAAATTACATGAAATCCGGCGAGCATTGATGGAAAAAAATCGAGTTGCACTGTTGCCCGATTTATCCGTCGCGATGAGACTGGATATTCAATTTCGCGACATTTCTGCAGCCTTATGATCTTTGAGCATCACCAGAGCCGCGTATACCAGGAAATTTAAAGGATAGAGATCAAACGATCACGCCATCATCCACTTCAACGTAAGGTTTTGGTGGAGAACCATAATTGTCCCCCTGTCCAAACAAGTCGGTATCCCGACCGCATACCAGGATACATACAACTCTAACCACGAAAACCTAGCACACAGTGCATCGGCGGTCGCACATGACAAATAGGTTGCTTGACCTGTTGCATGCACCAAGCTAGCCTGCATACACTTCGCTGCTGGGCGAATGGAAAATCAATATTATGGCCTGCTTGTGTTAGTTTGACTTGAACAACCTGACTGCATTTCGCTTCAGATGTAGTCGACAGTATATATGCATGAAAGCACAAGCCTGATCCAAGCAGTGCCGCGCAGTCATGGACTGCACGTGGGCTAAAATATTGTCAGGTTTCCCAAGCCTAGAGAGATATGAGAAATAAAATAGAGATGGTGTTAGCCGCACAGCACAGAAGTAACGTACGATTGTACAAATGCACATCCGTAGTCGACAGTACCGTGCGACATCCGTGATTTTACAACTATGCTTCGTGACGAGGCCGTGTAGGGTTAGTACGATGCAGTCTCGTCAAAATTATATCTTACATATCCCCGGTCCTATGCAACCTGACAGCATCTCAGCAAATATCCAGGTACGGCACTTGGCCTAGCTTTAGCCTTGAGATTTTAGGATTTAATTTTGTCATGATTGTATGGCAATGAAGCATTCGGTACTTTATACCGACGAGATTATGCTAATTAAATTCGAATGTCTTGTTTGAGCACACCTGTTTAGACTTTCGCAGGTAAATTTTATTTTGTGGTACTCGTGGAATATTACGGAACTCAAAATTAGATTTCGCTTAGAATTACACAAATAAACGCATGGTAAAACGCTTGGCAGAAAACTTGGTATTACTACGCTTAGAGAAACTGATTCCTTTGTCTTCATTTTAAAAATGAAACTAGCATGGGCTGTAGTGATACGACAAAAAACATATTGAGCGGATCCGCTGTCGTTATTCAAAAACATTCATCCTAAACCCATTTATGTCAGGTTCGGATGTTTGAATTGTGTTGATAAATAATTAAATCTCAACAAAACAATGAACTCCATAAGACGAAATCACGAATCACGCTCACGTCTAAAAGAGTTTGTTCTGCGTAATAAGAAACGTTTCTAACTGTAGTGCGTTTTACGGTAGTTGAAACAAAAATTCTGCATCGTTAGATGACGAGGTCCCATCAGGCATTTCTAAGGCGACCGTGGCATTCCGCAAACTAGGTTACATTTGGGATCAGAGAGGACTGTCTTACTGTATAGGTGTGAAACTTGGACTTTACGTAACGAGCATATTCAGTGTCTCCAAGTATTTGACAACCGATGGCTCCGAGGCATTTTAGGAGTTAGCTGTTCCAGTCGTCTACACAACCATACATTCCGAAATAAGCTCTTCGGTATGTATTTATGAAAGCATAAGCCTGATCCAGGAAAAGTGCCGCACAGTCAAGGATTGCACGTGGGTTAAGGTACTGTCAGGTTTCCCAGGCATAGGCAGAGATGGGAAAGGAAAATAGCAATGGCAATGAAACTCCAGCGTGTAATCGCATGCAGCTCATTACCGTTGGCAAATCAATTTGGCACGATGTTATGCGCGCAGCACAGTAGAGTACTGCACGATTGCACATCCGTGCAGTAACGTTGATAGAGAAGCAGATCAACCTGCTTAGGTTACGAGGGTTGAGTCATGTTTGACGGATGCCGTACCACAGGCTTCCGAATCGGATACCTTTTACAACGCCACATCCCGATTGGCGTAAATCACGTGATGGCCAAACCGTCACATCCAGCAGAAACTGATTATTAGTACCCTTTCCAAAGTCAGCGCAGAACGTCTTCCAAGCTGGGGTCCCTGTGATCAGATATCGCAATGGTTAGTTACGCTTCATGATATGTCGCGAAAACGTGTTCAGTGGCGGTTTTTGTTTAAAGTCAGATTTTTATTAATAAGTAGTACATGACGTTCGAAAAGCAGGACAGAAGCACACGACCGGTTTCGCGGTTATTGCCGCTCATCAGGTGTGCGTATCCGTGACCTGACATTCGAACGCCGTTCTGACTTTGAGCTAAACCCATTTATTTGCCATTTCGACGATAAATCCTCATTTGCAAATTGAAATTTAGCTTTTTGATACGGGGACTAATCTAAGTCCCACAGTTGGTGCAATGTAGCACCGATAACTGTTTGGAATATTTTTGCAACATTCCAATAACATCAAGATGGTAGTTTTTGTTTAAAGTCAGATTTTTATTAATAAGTAGTATATGACGTTCGAAAAGCAGGACAGAAGCACACGACCGGTTTCGCGGTTATTGCCGCTCATCAGGTGTGCGTATCCGTGACCTGACATTCGAACGCCGTTCTGACTTTGTGCTAAACCCATTTATTTGCGATTTCGAGGATAAATCCTCATTTGCAAATTGGCGGTCTTGCATCTTTACGAACTGTATGTTGTCAAGTGAAGTTACGAAAAAGCTTGTTATGATGCACGGAAGCTGACGTGCTGATGTCACTGTCATCGTTCATGAAACGTGATGGAATGCTGTCACATTCGACGTATAGACAGCTCATCCAAGTTTGTTTGTGTTTACTCTGTTATAGAACCATAGCTTTCTTCAACTTTTACGAATTTAAATTTTTGATTGTTGTACGCAGTTAAGCATTCGGCAAGCGCTACCGGTGTAATGCTGTCTCTGATTATAATGATGAATGAATAAAAAGCGAATGGCTGGATCTCGCTCTCTACACAAACATGTGCATGATTACAGCAATTACGAAATCCAACTATCTGAATTGGCGACGATAGAAATAACTATGGGTTATCCCAATTTCAGATTTGTAAAATATATATAGTATATAAGAGATATATAGATATCTATATATATATATATATAAATATATTATATATATATCACTATATTATATATATATATATGAAAGCACAAGCCTGATCCAGGCAAAGTGCCGCACGTCAGGAGACTGCAGTGGGCTGAAGATATATTATATATATATATATATATATATATCATATATATTGCACGACGATTGTTACAGACGCATCTAAAATAGACGTGATTTAGAAATAGCAAATCTTGGTCAGTTAGAGCGAAAGTTCGGGGACTTGACGTTTTAGAAATTGGTTGTTCATGCAAGATTGCTTACGTTTGGTGGTAATACCACATTTGTAAGTCCGATGTCATTCATGGGGTTTTGGGAAGTAACGACATACGTTTCAGACAGCCCTTAGAAATGTTGTCCCAGATGGCCATGGTGCATAGTGTGCATGAATACTGAATGGTTGCCGCACAGAGCGCTTCAATCTTCAGCTGTTTCGGACTGAAAAAAGTAGCTGCTAGTCAACCCCTGGCATGAAAGAGCGACTTGAATTGACCACAAGACATCTAGTGAAATCGATAATCCAAGTTCACTTATTACCAAAACCCTATCAGTTCACGGAAATGACCAAACTGAATACTCTATGCCACGCAAACTGGACACCATGAAAACGTTTGATACAAAAAGTTGCAAGCACACATAACACAAAAAAAGTTTGAAACAGTGCAACACAAAATACAGTTAAGGGCAGTTGTGCTGCAATGAAAGGAGAGCATTAGTCTAATTGAATTCAACAGATAATTTTGGTAAAACAAAATTCAAGTAACATAACAGAAGTTGCTCTTAGATTATATCACGCTATAACGAGAGATTCTTCCTGATCTATCGAAACACCTCAACGTGGTGTCAGCTCATAAAGCTTGGTTATCCAGGTTCACCGTAAAGTTCGGCGTTCTGAGTAAGTGGTTAGGTTTTGCTTGGTAAGTACATTTTATTCTATCCATCGGCATCCCATGCTGACCGAAGACTGCAGTAGCCAGGTAAGCAGCGAGGACCCCGATTTAGACCCTGTAGGTAAAAGCATACGGACCGCTATATCAATGCGTTTCACACTTACTAAATTCGAGGTAATGCAAATGCGCTGAAGGCTCGGGTTGTGCGTACTGAACGAAATAACATTTACTTCGGGTATGAAGGAAACGTTCAAATATGACAAAGTAACAGACACGGCTCGACAATCAGCTACAGGTGGCAAAGGGGTGCCAGAAACTACGGATGTTACCGATGTATCGATTTGGATCACTTCAGAATAAGCGCATTCCGGGGGTGAATCCATAATTTGACCGATCCACAAAAACGAGCATGGATGAGCGTAGCAACTATCAAGGGATATAGCTTATCTCAGTGGTAGTTGGGATACTGGTTGCCATCCTTTTCGCAGACTGACTCTTATCAGAGATGACACTCCACGAAAAGCAATAAGGTTTTCGACCAAGGCACACCATATCCTCGTTTTGAAGTGTTAGTTATTAGAACACTGACACATGCACCGACGTCTCACTGTAGCAGTGCGTTTGGAATTACATAGATATGCGTCGCCACCTTGGGGCTCATATGATCGCACGATGGTATGGTATGGAAGCACAAGCCTGATCCAAGCAAAGTGCCGCACAGTCAGACTGCACGTGGGCTAAGATAATGTCGAGTTGCACAGGCTTAGACAGGTATGAGGAAGAAAAAAGATCAGGAAATGGTAGTGAGACTCCAGTGTATTTCAGCATGCAACTCACTACCGGCGGCCAATCAATTTAGCACGGTGTTAGCCGCACAGCACAAAGTATTGCACGATTGCACATCCGTGCAAACGATCGCACGAAAGGAAGGGTTCGAGAATATGCAGCCTTTCAGTGCCATTCAAATCACTACAAGTGTAACATAGGATAGCCAAATTTATTTGTTCTTGTTCACTTCAGCATGCTTTTGAGCACCTTAGTTTCTCAGCAGAATCTACGTGGACATGTTACACACCTGGATTACATTAATGAGATTACCAGACTTAGTCAAGACCCAGTATTGATCCGACGGGCTATAGACTTGATGGCAATGTTATATTTAAGTCGGAAAATCAAAAGACGAAGACCTCAGAAATAGCCAATAGTCAATAGTATATTACGGTACAAAAAGCTGAGCTTATATATATCATATCATATATCATAACAGTGAATACAGGGGGAGATGAATCAGCGTAATTCCGTATATATGTATCTGGAAAGGAAGAGTAATGTGAGTGCAGTATCTGGGAAGAGGGAATAGCGAAAATCCATTCAATTTGATGAGAAAAATAGAGATATTCGTCAAATCATTCTTAAAAAAGAAGATTATCGACGTTTGATTTATTATTATTATTATTACACAAGTCTTTACAGACGATGTGCCAACAAGTATACCATGAAGAGGGTACATGATGAAAGAAAAATGTAGGTTCCATGGTTCTTGTTGAAGGCGACATACTACCCGGTTGCCAAGGCCGAAGTAGGGGGTTAGCTTAGGGGACCCCACCCGGAGCCTTTGACTCAAAAGTCTACCCGCAAGGCAGCGGTTTTTTCCTTCACGAGAGCCGGTGACCATTTTGAGGGTTCTTGCGCCTCTCTTGAAGTGCCTCGGCGATTGTTCGAGTACGCCTCTCTAGCCTTTGCACGACCAGGTGCAACCTGCAAGGCAGCAAGGATTTTTCCTCAGGGTTCACTCCCGAAGCCTTTCCCGCAATCGGGTATGCCGCAAGGCAGCGGAGGTTTGGAATAAGGGTTTTCCTTCCCTTAGATGGACTGCCCTCCCAGGCTGACGAGCTCCATCTACCCGGAGCAAACTGGTTTTGAGGCGCCAGTCATCCGCCTTCGCCCCTTCTCCTGTCAGTAGAAGCAGTTCCGCCACGTGCAGGCCAGGAGCTGAGCTTTGGTTGTCAAAGGCTGTTTGAAACGCACGCCATATGGAAGCATTTTATAGACAGTGGGAGCTCATCCCCACTGCCGCCCCCGGCTGTGACAACCTTGGACGTTTGATCATCGCTGCCTGCGGAGTATAGCTCGTTTAAGCTGGCAACAGAAAGTCAAAAATGATGACGTCAGGAGGGCAGTCCTCGGCGATCGCTCTGTGCCACTCTCCGATCATATATCCATGTGCCAGCTGAGATGGCTGGGGCACGTTCTCCGTATGGATGAGCGACGCCTTCCTCGCCTAGCTCTTTTTGCTCTCGCTGGACCTGATTGGAAACGTCGCCGTGGCGGACAAAGGAATACCTGGCGGAAGACCCTCAGGCGTATAACAACCCTACTAGCCATTGTGGGAACATCGCGCTTACCCGGGTGGGGTCCGAAGGACCGTGAAGATATGTGGCTGATAACACCCAGTGTGATGGCAAAAGAAAAGAACCAGTGGCGAGAATACTGCCGTGCTTGTGTTCCCGTTTATCAGTGACCCCTCCCTTATTCCAAAAAAGATCAAAAACGGCATGTGTAAACAGACAGACAAAAAAATCCAACTTTATTTCCTTTTTTCTTTCTTTCATCATGTACCTTCTTCATGGTATACTTGTTGGTATATCGTCTGTAAAGACTTGTGTGCTTAGGTTACGATGGTTGAATCATGTTTGACGGATGCCGTACCACAGGCTTCCGAATCGGATACCTTTTACAACGCCACATCCCGATTGGCGTAAATCACGTGATGGCCAAACCGTCACATCCAGCAGAAACTGATTACTAGTACCCTTTCTAAAGTCAACGCAGAACGTCTTCCAAGCTGGGGTCCCTGTGATCAGATATCGCAATGGTTAGTTACGCTTCATGATATGTCGCGAAAACGTGTTCAGTGGCGGTCTTGCATCTTTACGGAGTGTATGTTGTCAAGTTACGAAGAAAGCTTGTTATGATGCACGGAAGATGACGTGCTGATGTCACTGTCATCGTTCATCCCAATTTCAGATCGTATATAATTGCACGACGATTGTACACTATTTACGAGTTATACTTCTCAATTTATTACGTCATTTTGATGTGAACCCACCAATCAGTTTGATAACAGCCATGCGTGGGAAATTACGTGGCAGATTACGTTCAGAGCTGCTGAGGGTATAATAGACTTTACCAGACACAGACGCATCTAAAATAGACGTGATTTAGAAATAGCAAATCTTGGTCAGATAGAGCGAAAGTACGGGGACTTGACGTTTTAGAAATTGGTTGTTTATGCAAGATTGCTTACGTTTGGAGGTAATACCACATTTGCCAGTCCGATGTCATTCATGGGGTTTTGGGAAGTAACGGTACACGTCTCAGACAGCCCTTAGAAATGTTGTCCCAGATGGCCATGGTGCATAGTGTGCATGAATACTGAATGGTTGCCGCACAGAGCGCTTCAATCTTCAGCTGTTTCGGACTAAAAAAGTAGCTGCTAGTCAACCACTCATCATCATCATTATAAAACACAAGTCTGGAGCCAGACAAAGTGCCAAGCAATATGAAGCAGGAAAAGCAGATAAGCAAGCGCGTAGAAAAGCGAAAGCAGGCAAGCGGAATACGCAAAAGCAAATGCACAAAAAGCAGCTTGTTTTTGTAGTTTCACTGCATGTGATTTTTTGTTTTTATCTAAAATAATACCGGATAAAAAATTATCACACACATAATAAAATACTCTGGCGCCATTCACTTCGCTTTTTAGCCACATCTCGTAAGGTTTCTCGCCAACTATTAGGTGAAGCGTTTGGACCCAAACCCAGGCAAACGAATACGCCCAACTGAGCCTAGCGCTACGGTGTTCCTCCATCCCCAAGCGTTACGTCTTGGACTGGCCACCCGATCGTTACTTCCGGCTTCTGCCAAGCTATGCGATTAAGGCGCGGTACGGTTAACGTTGTGTAGGCATTCTTAAAACATGTCCCATCCACGACAAGCGAGCAAGTGTCAGCATTTCTCTTCGTCCGTAGCCACCTGGTCCTAACACAGACATCTTGCAGATAACTATATTTGTATGTCGCCTTCAACAAGAACCATGGAACCTACATTTTTCTTTCATCATGTACCCTCTTCATGGTATACTTGTTGGCACATCGTCTGTAAAGACTTGTGTAATAATAATAATAATATAATATTTGTAACACGATGCTTCCACCGAATGTCAGCAATCCTACGCAGGTAACGGGTGTCAAAAACAGAAAGCCGACGGGCATCTTCCGTTCGGTTAGACAAGGTTTCACAGCCATAAAGTAGTGTAGCACGCACGACAAAATTCAGTAGACCATTCAAAACACACGGAGAACGGACAGAGAAGAAACGTTTACGGCAGTTCCATCTACTGGGCTGATGAGTCCGCTTGAAGACATGTGTCCGGGTTCCGGAACTGGGGGCCATCAAAAGAAGTCCATGGCACGGCTGTTTGTTCTCCTTAAGGATCTGGAAAACCAGTATCAGATCCTCTCGGATGCGACGATAACTCATCGCGAACACGTTAATTTGCTGGAGGTGGTCTTCATAGTTCAACAAACTGAGTTCTTTGACGACCTTTGTGAATCTACGCTGAGTCTGATCTAGGATGTCATGATCACGCTTAAGCCATGGGGACCAAATATCTGTCTAGGTCTGGGCAGCCTGACAGTATTTTAGCCCACGTGCAGTCTGTGACTGTGCGGCACTTTGCCTGGATCAGGCTTGTGCTTTCATACATACATCATACATGGGGAACAAACGGATACCGCATTTTCGAGATGGGGTATGATGTACGCGTGCATGAGTGAGGGAAAGATAGAGAAATCGAAAGACTCGTTTGAGGAGCCCTACGTGACGATTGGCGACTCAGGATGCGTGAGAACATTTGGCCGAGCACCCAAGATTACGTTGAACCAAATAGCCGCGGTCTTTTTCTAGCATACTTGCCGAAAGTCCGGTGACCCTTAGCATATACCTAAATTCGACAGGATGACGAATGCGGAGAAATCGGCATTTTCGTGGGTTGAAAGAGAGCTGGTCCGACATTGCTCAGTTATTAAGTGAAGTAAGATCCACTTGCAGGTCGTCACAATCATTCGAGGAAGAGAGGATGCGCCATAGTTTGATATCATCCGCGACATTAGAAACAGCGAGTTTACACATACCGCAATGTCGTTGATAAACAGACGCGGATCCAGTACAGAGCCCTGGGGTGATCCACATTTTATTGAAAACAATCGGAAAGTGAGTTTGATGCGAACGCGAAGTGTACTGGAACGGAATCACAAAGGTCTGGTGTCGTTTCCCGAATTGTTGGGGCTAAACGGCCGAGTGATACAGTTTCCGTTCTGCCATCTTGATGAGCAATACGAGCGTAATGAGGGTTACAACTCAGGAGCTCCACTTCTTCCACCAACGGTTGATACTTAGATGACCGATCGCATCGCTGCAGGAGGACCGAACCTGGCGTAGTTAGCCAAGAAGGCAGAGAGGTCCCAGAACAAGAGCGTCGAACATACTGAAACATGCGTTCATGAGGTGTGTGATTCGTATATGTGCAAAGCAATGACCGGAGGCTGTGTAGAGAATCCGGTAAAACATTTTTCCAACGAGTTGTCGGTAAATTATGAGTTTTCAGAGCAAGGCTGATTGTTTTCCAAAGTGTGCCATTGAGACGTTCTACCTGGCCGTTGTGTTGTGGATTATATGCTGATGTGTAACTCATGGCGATTTCTTTTTCAGTCAGAAAGTTTTTGAGTTCAGAAGATAAGAATGACGAACCTCTGTCAGAGTGGATATAGACAGGCATGCAGAACAAAGTGAAAAGTTGTGTGAGACAGCCAATCACAATAGCTGCTGACTTATCCGCACATGGAAAAGCAAAAGGGAATCGAGAAAATTCGTCTATTAATGTTAACAAATAGCGATTTCGAGTACTTGAAGGTAAAGGACCTTTGAAATCTATACTTAGACGCTCGAAAGGCTGTGTGGCTTTAATAAGGGTACCGGAAGACTTGAAAAACCTTGGCTTTAGTTCGGCACACACTCTGCAATTGGCAATGACTCGTTTGACATCGTCTACCGAATAAGGAAGATTTTTGCACCGGACAAAATGAAACATTCGGGTGATTCCTGGATGGCAGAGTGAGGTGTGCAGCTCCTTCAGTTGTTCAGGGTTAGTAATGGACGCACAGATGTTACGTGATAAAGTGTCCGCAACATGGTTTTCTTTACCCGGTCGATACACAACATCATACTTGTATTCGGAAAGCTCGATTTTCCAGCGCTGTATCTTATCGTTTTTGATTTTACTCTTTTGGCTGCCACCATACATAAATGCAACCGAGCGCTGGTCAGTGACCAGTTTAAATGGTCTACCAAGTAGATAGTGCCTCCATTTCCTGATGGATTCAACAATGGCGTATGCCTCCTTCTCTACAGCCGAGTGATTTTTTTCGCTAGGATTGAGTGTCCTCGAGAAAAAGGCAATGGGTTTATGGTTTTGGCTAAGAGAAGCGGCAATGGCGACATCAGAAGCATCTGTTTCGATGACCAATGGTTCATTATAGTCTATCATAATAAGTATGGCACATTCAAGTTCGCTTTTCAGATTTTCAAAGGTTGAATGGACGTCGTCAGGTAGAGGGAATGTTTTGTTTTTGACCAGTTTATTTATTTTGTCAGAAAACGTAGGTATCCAATGAGAGTAGTAAGCAAACATTCCAATCACGCGTTGCAATTCTTTAGCGTTACGTGGGGGTGGTAGTTTACGAATAGGTTCCATACGTTCTGGGTCAGGTCTAATCACACCTTTGGAAACCTTGTAACCCAAGAGACAGATCTCCTTGGCGGCGGTGACAGTCTTACTATCATTAAGTGTTATTCCATACTTCCTTGTAGCTTTCATGAACGACTCGAAATGAGCATCATGCTCCTCCTGAGTGTTACCACAAACCGTGACATTGTCTATGTAGGCATATGTGTTTTTCAAATTTTCGGACTTAATGATGCCGTCAATAGCGCGTTGAAAACATGCTACACCATTTGTAACACCAAACGGTATGCGGCAAAACTGGAATAAGCTACCAGAAGCTTCAAAAGCGGTATATGGACGGTCGGTTGCAGCTATCGGAATTTGATGGTAAGCAGATAAAAGGTCCAAAGTACTATAAATTCCGAAGCGTGAGATCTCTTCAATCATTTTATCAAGACGCGGCAATGGGTACGCATCCAAATATGTAAACTGATTGATGGTCTGACTGTAATCCACGACCATTCGACGTTTGTGGTTCGTATTCTTTGTGATAAGCACTTGGGCTCTCCATGGTGACGTTGAATACTCAATTATGCCTTCTTGCAACAAGCGGTCAACTTCAATTCTTATGAATTGTTCATCATCTGGGCAATGTCTTCTCGATTTGGTTGCAATAGGCTTGCAAGCTGGCGACAAGTTCGTAAAGAGTGAGGGAGATTCAACGCTTGCAGCAGTCAAGCCGCAGAGGGTAAATGCATCACGATCACCACCGAATGGAATTTCGATCTTGGAGTGCAGACCAAGGAAGTCATGTCCAAATAGGACTTCAGTGCAGAGATTAGGTAGTACGAATAGTTTGAAATTTTTATATAGGGCACATCCGTATTGAATGGATACAGAACAATAACCCATCGTTCGACAAGAGAGTGTCATAGACGCCATTTTGACCACTGAAGAGCTTGGGTAAACTTTCCAATTGTATGAATTTACTATGTTAGAGCTGATAAAACTACAAGAACTCCCAGTATCGACAAGAGCACGGAGGGAAATTCCGTTGATTTCAACAGTTGTGATAGTGCGGGATAAGCAAGCAGGTGCAGCGGCAACAGACATAGATGATAAAACTGGCATCAACGCGCAGTTTGTATGGTGATTGAGTCTAGTTTTCGAACGGCATACGCGCTGAAAATGACCTCTTTTGCCACAAATATTGCACACTGATTCTCGTGCAGGGCATTTTGAACGAGGATGTCGGGTATAACCACAGAAATAACAAATTTGCATGGATGTTGATAAAGCAGTGGTATGATCGCCACACAGATTAGACTGTGGTGAGGGCTCGGCCGGTTTCCGTTGTGTGGATGGGATCGCTGAACATGAGAGGGACTGATTACCTGTATATGACTGAGACTGTTTGTGAGCTAATTCAAGAGATCTCGCAAGTCTGTGTGCTCCGTCTAGACTGAGTTCCGACTGCGCCAACAGTTTTTCGCGAATAGAAGAGGACTGAATTCCGTTTATCACAGCATCTCGGATACATTCGTTTTGATATTCCACTGCAGTGACAGTTTTGAATTCACAATCCTTGGCCAAAAACTTTAGTTTTAGCACAAACTGATCAACGTCTTGGTCAGGTTCTTGTTTGCACGTTTGCAAGAGATATCTAGCATAAATAATATTTTTAGGGCGGATATAAAGTTGTCGCAACGCGTCTATCGCAGAATTGTAATCGGCACAGTCCGCAATATTATCATACACCAGAGGATCCAGGAAATGAATGAGCGTTTCGAGTTTGTCAGATTTGGAGGGCTCCACAGAGTTCAGATAAGTATTGAATGTGCGAAACCAATGATTCCAGCGTTTGGGTGCATCTGGTGAGTTGGGATCGGCGTCGAAGAATCTTGGTCGTAATGTTGGATCCATCGTGTTATAGATAAGTAAATTGTAACGTTGTAGAATCTGATCCGAATTGAGTTCAAAAGGAAGTCACGTTAGTATAGAATAAGTAACGCTTTACTTATCTAGAACGAGAGTACATGAGCTGAAATGTAAATATGAAAGTTTAGTAACTGTATGCAAAAGGTGTACAGCACAAACAAGTAACAATCATGACACCCCGCTCGACAACATAGAAGGTTAAACAAACACTCCAATAAGATGTTTAGTGCAAGACCACCATTAAACACAATTTCGATCTTGTTGCAAATCAAGGTGTTGGCTGCGCAGTACAGAAATACTATAGGATTGCACACCCTTGTATATTTTCAATTCTCGAGTAGGTATAACGCTACCAGGTAAAGTACGCCTCAAATAATGGGAAAAATTGAACGTTGAAGCCACTGTTGTATTCAATCGTGAGAGCTAACTCTTCATCAAATATTACGTACCACCGTTTGAAGGTAGTGCAACTCCAAAACCTAGTTTTGAGAAGTACAATTAATTTGATAGAAAGCCCTAAACTGTTCCTTTTCTTCCTCATATCTGTCTAGGCTTGTGCAAAAATGTGCAATCAAACAGTACTTCTGTGCTGTGCGGCTAACACCGTGCTAAATTGATTAGCCACCGGTGATGAGCTGCATGCTGAAACAGGTTGGAGTCTCACAACCATTTCTATTTTCTTTTTCCTATCTGTCTGGGCAACCTGTATGATGAAAGCACAAGCCTGATCCAGGCAAAGTGGCGCACAGTCAGAGACTGCACGTGGGCTGAGATACTGTCAGGTTGCCCAAGCCTAGACAGATATGAGCAAGGAAATAGAAATGATAGTGAGACTCCAGCGTATTTCAGCATGCAACTCACTACCGACGGCCAATCAATTTAGCACGATGTTAGCCGCACAGCACAGAAATGCTGCACAATTGCACATCCGTGCAACCTGACAGTATCTTAGCCCACGTGCAGTCTCTGACTGTGCGGCACTTTGCCTGGATCAGGCTTGTGCTTTCATACAATCATACCATACCATATCTGTCTAGACCCGGGCAACCTGGCAGTATTTTAGCCCATGCGCAGTCTCTGGCTGTGCGGCACTTTGCCTGGATCAGGCTTGTGCTTTCATTCATCCATTCATAGGAAACGGATGACAACTCCTTGCATCCAGTTTTGTCTTCGTGGTCCGAGTCACTGCAGCTCAACTAAAGGACACAGCGCGAAGGTGGCGCTGTTTAATGTTGGAGTAAAATTTTCTTGAAGTAGCGTCGTCACACTATTGTGATTTACTCAGTTTCGCCTTATGAGCGAATACGGTGAGCTACGATTTACATCTAACTTCGA